>JBBPUP010000828.1:0-10403 GCA_038094735.1 Exsudoporus floridanus
ATCTATTGTATCCGCGGCACCCGACTCACTAAAGCCCTCAAGCGAAACTACGACCTATTCTACGTCACGGTTTTCCGGAAGAAGGTTCCCGTCGCGCTGATCGTTACCGGTCTGGAGCACCAGCAAGGCAAGATGGAAATATGGTGGAATGAAAACGAGGCAGTGCTGCGGCGGTACGGGATGTGGTTCGATGCACATGCGTGTGTGACGACACTCGATGTCGACGATCATGTCATACAGCAACGGCGTGCTGATTCGCAGAAACTTGTGCGGGAACTCGTAACTAGGTATTCCAGGCTCCCAGCTTGGAAAGCCGATCCGTCGTTCATGTCACGAATCTTGCCTGCGTTCCGCACTGTCCTCCGCAAGACGTCTTCTACGGGTAAACCTGGAAGTGTCATAACAATACGGAAGGTGATCGTCTGTGATATGGCCGAGGACGACCCTGTCGAGTTCTCCCCAGGAATTACTGCTGTATGGGAGAGGTTCACAGCTCGGATAGGTGAATGGCAGTACGAGTTTGTTCGGATGAAGAGGCATGCCCTGCAGTCGCCCACAGCCAGAATGTTGGCGGACATTGGAGGGGTAGATGCCGGTGTGCTCGTCTTTTACACCTCTACTCTGCTCAGTTCACACATCCCACCGACAGACGTTGAGGCGCTGAGGACGTTCTATGACATCGCAGACGGACAGATATGTCCGGTGATCGTCGTGCTGCGGGGCTGCGATGATGAAGCAGTCGTTCAGGCATGCCGGGCTGACGTCGCCTCGCGTTACAGCAACATCCAGGCATACTTTGTTCCCCTCCCCAGCACTGTGGATGGCAAGTCTGACACGCAAACAAAGCTGGGTGATATGATCCTGGGATTGTGCATCGAGCACGTCGAGGTCAAATTCCCCAGACTGAACAGAAAATACACTGCTGGAAAACGATTGCTCGCAGCCATGGTGAAGCGATCACTCTCGTAGACTGCGGGCATATTGGAGACGGGGAAGGGTTAATGCAAATATTGACCCAGTGACGCCACCCTCACCGCGTCCCCATTGCTGGATTTTAGATTAGTAGCAGTTTTTGTTTCTCTTACTGTAACGTGTTGTCAAAACTTACTACCTGTCCTTGACCCCGGTCGAATTTGTGGTCCGCGACTTCTCTGGACCACATCTCGACAACTAGTGGTTAGCATGTGTCAGAATAGGATGCTCAAAGGTTCTTTATGATTTGTATGACGGAACGAACAAAGGTACTGCACAAGCACGCCTTAAATCGTACAATTATCGATGAGTGTACAGCACAAATCTCGAGAGATAGACGTTGTTGGTAAATATATGTCAACAAAAATCGAACTACCAAGCTAAGCAATAGGCGACTAAGGATATGATCTACATATCTCATTCATTCGAGGAATCTCTGGCGCGCATTTACTACACTGCTGCGCCAGATATTACCCTTTCGCAGTGATGATTTCCGCCAATTTCTGTGCCTCGCTACGAGGGAGCGCGCAACGTGCTTCGAGCCTCTTCACTATTTCTTTCTTCCTGAAGAACATTCGACCCGCAAAAAGTTCCCGAAGCTTCTCAATAAAGGTGGTGAGCCAGTCCCGTATGTCCTGGACGTAAGAGGGGTTGTGACTGCTTAGGGCATGATGAAACAGATTCTGAAGGGCCTTTTGCGACTCAACCCGTTTCTCCGCATACAACGTCACGTGAGCCGGGAGGGCGGTAATACACGCATGTGCGACAGAGGAGACCCCATACTTCTCGAGTGTCTTTTCGTTTCTCGCCCACCAGTCCTCCATGACATCCTCGTTTTCCAGATGCGTGATGATGAGGGCGACCGGCACCCGGTTGTTACACAAAAACTCGGAGAAGAGGCGATAGTTTCGCTGCATAGAAGCGGTGTGTCTCCCGGCCTTGACGCAGAAAAGGAGGAGATTGATGCCACCAGCCTTGAACAGGGACATAACGAGCTCCTAAGCCCTTTCAATAGCGCCGATGAATGTGTTGACACCCATGTCTGACTCCTCAAGCCCGACCGTGTCGAAAATACGGAGTGACGTCTTTGAGTCTGAAACCGTAAAAGAATACTGCGTCGCCTGCATCGTGCAGCCCTCTAGATTTGAAGACGTTGATGCGACCTCGCGGCCCGCCATCAAGTTGATCACCGAACTCTTGCCGACACCGGTTTCTCCGAAGAGGATCATATTTTTGGCTGTGACGCCGAGCGACGCTAACCAGAAGGAATGATTAGGAACACTTCACGGTGATCCGCTGCGACGTACTAATCGGCGTGGCATGATAGATGAAATGACTTTGGGCGGGGTCTTGCACTATTGCTCCCTTCTCCGCATCGTGATCTGAAGGTTTTGTCAGGGGTTTAGAAATGAGAGAGCAGGCGAAATGATCGACTTACTAGCCATATCTCTGATGGGTCGACCGTCGTGTACCATTGGTGTCATTCAATAGGTATGTGACGCACGAAAGTGGTCGAAGATAGAAAGGAAAGTAGCGGTCTCAGGAGCTGATTATTAGGACCTCTAGCAAGGTGACAGATACGAAAGAGGAAAAGTGTCGCGGATGGAGACCGGCTATGAAAGGGGGAGCTAATTTATACTGTCAGGTCAGTTATTGTTGATACCATATCCAATGCTCGTGGGGTGGAACAAATCCTGACTGTCGGCGAGTTGTCTGGATCGTGATCCGGAGTTGACTTGTGCATACAGGCCAGCTGCAAGGCGGTGGCAGAAACAGGCGCCTATGCAAGGCATCAGGGCAAGGCTGTCCTTGGTAGGCAAAAACAAGTGATCCACCTGCACGTCGCTGCGGAACAGGAAGTCAAGAAGGAGATTTGAACGAAGGGTGTTAAATTTGTCCAATTCGAAATACAAGATACCTCATACATAACAAGTTATTGAACCTAAGCTACCGCCTTCGTCGGTCATCACTGAGGCTCGTTTCAGTGACCTAATCTCTACGACATTCACAATAGCAGGCTCAAAAGGTGGTGGAACCGGTTTGGACGGTCGCTAAATATTATAAAATCACTGGTCCGCGGATCCGGATCCGATTTGAGGGGCGGGTGGTATGGAAACACAGTGCAGTTCGAATATTATTCCATGGAATCACATTGCCCCTTGAGCATCTGTCATAAACTGCGAGGTGGTCACATGTCATTATGAAAATAGGCACTGCCAGGATTCACTGGAAGGGTTAGTGGGGCACCTGCAGCTTGCCACAACTCAATTTTAGCATATGGATGACCTTTTGATAATTAATTTCCCGCCGTCATCCAATCACAACTTTGATGACCTCAATGTTTGGTAAATTCGCTTAGTGGTATTGCTACCTGCCATCCTGCAGACCTCAAAGAAGGGAGAGAAGTACATTAATATTATAGCCTTCGTTTCCATTTCGCAATTCCGAGTCAGCGGGTCGTCGGCCACACCAAAATTCCAGCTGTGGCTAAGAAAAACTCGGGAACTGCCGACTCCGTCGGCTGAAACCTTGTTTAAGTGAGCGAATAGTTTGTGCAGTTCCACGAATTTCGACCATCAGAGACCTTGCAAGCAAGGTTATATACGGCTCGGCATTCTCTGGGTTATCTGCCAGTCTTCCAAATGCGTTGTCGAAAAGCGCGCTTGATGAGCTTAACTACATTGCTCTGTGGGTACTTTACCCAGCTTAGTTATCCCTGGAGATCACTCCACCCTGACTACACACCCTAGCAGAGTGGTCGGAAAGAGTCATTTCCGTCAGCAAACCATTAAAGTCGCGTGCATGTCTCAGTCACCGCCGAAGAGACTCCTCGTTGTCCGAAATTCCATCGAGGTGATGTACCAGGTGAGTGCACGATCACCCGCAGGTCATCCTTCCTTTGATTGCACGCTCGCCATATTGACCCGCAGAATAGTCCTCATCACTCCCACACAGTTACGCCATCTTCCGCTGGTTCTACTGTGTAGGCTCGTGAGGAAGTTCATTCTATGTTACCCTTCAGGCCCTGATCGAAAGGTCTATTGATTTTTAAGGGCGAATCAATTTGCACTCTCTGTGGTCTGCTTTGCACGCGCGTATTGCAAGGATATAGGGCGGACTCCCTGACAGAGGGTTACCATGCATATATCACTTCCAGTGATGTGTATTTCCAAGTGTGATTCCACTGATGTATGTCGGCTTTAATAAGTGCTTATTGTAGGATGAGGTTCTTATGCTCCGCGTACATAGAGAGAAACAATTCTAGAAACCCAAAGTTGAACTGCAGGAGAAATCTTGAGAGATGGACGTGAACCAGGTCATGATCCAGCGAGAACATTCTTCCACACCTTCCTGAGAACCTTCCACTTTCATGGCTGAGTCCAAGTAAGTCTCGATAATTCTTAAGGCCAGTACAATCACGAAAAACGGTTCGAAGGTCTAGCGAAACTGATTTCCCAACACGTACAACCCATCCACTCTGCCGCTCGAAGTGTTGTGAGTGATCCCATAGACTCAGGTTCTACAGGTCCCCTAACCAGGCCTACTTCAGGACAACGCAAAATGGTGACCTTGAATGACCTTCTATTCCCTTCAGGTACTCAGCATTCTCTCTACAGGACACTGTCAACGTCAATGTTCCAAATATCGTTCTGTACGGTGGAACTGGTGTTGGGAAGTCGTCCATTATCAACCTCATTGCTGGCCGGGAGATCGCGAACACTTCCAATGACGCTCTTGGGTGTACTTTCCAGCATCACTGGTACATCGTCGAGCTGAATGGGATATCGTGCGCCCTCTGGGACACTACGGGACTGGACGAAGGAAGTGAGGGGACAGTTCCTGCCGCCCAGGCTGAGAGTAATCTGAAGTCATTGATCCAAGATCTGGCCAACGCGGGGGGCATTCACCTAATTGTGTATTGTGTCCGTGCTACCAGGCTCACAAAGGCACTCCAGCGCAACTATGACCTATTTTATGTCACGGTCTGTCGAAAAAAGGTGCCTGTTGCGCTGGTCGTGACCGGCTTGGAGCACCAGCAAGGCGATATGGAAACGTGGTGGGCTGCAAATGAGGCAGTGCTGCGCCGTTACGGGATGCGGTTTGATGCACACGCATGCGTAACGACACTCGAAGTCGACGATCATGTCATACAGCAACGGCGTCGCCATTCGCAGAGGCTTCTGTGGGAGCTCGTCATTAGGTACTCCATGCTCCCAGCTTGGAAAGCCGATCCATCGCTCATATCGTCTCTCTTGCCCATATTCCGCACTGCCTTTCACAAGACGTCGGCCGCTGGTAGGATGAAGAAGAGCATAATCATCTGGAGGGTGGTCATCTGTGACATGACATCTGCTAGCAATGCTTCCACCCCCGTCCTTATAAAGCCCTCGCTGGACATGCCTCTGGGGACACAAACGGAGTGGGTCCAAATAGAGGGTCGGACATACGAGTTTGTTCACGTGAACAAGCGTGTGCTGCAGACGCGCCCCCTCCATGCGCAACACGCTGGGGCAATGGACGTGGGCACAGGTGCAGGCGTACTCGTCTTCTATACCTCACCTCTGGGCAATACCGCTATCCCACAGGAGGATCTCGACATGCTAGAGATGTTTTATGAGATCGCGGGCAGACAGATAAGTCCAATGATTGTCGTGCTACGAGGCTGCGATAATGAGGAACGAGCGATGCAGGAGTGCCAGGACGTTCTCGCTTTGCGCCACAAAAACATCCAGGCATATTTTACCACCTTTTCCGACCAAAGATTGACGGAGATGATCGAACGACTATGCATCGAGCACGTCGAGGTCAAAGCCTCCACAGTCTACAAAGTTTACGCGGCTACAAAGCACTTGCTCGTGACCATCGTGGAAACAGTAATCCCTTCCCGACGGAGACCTGGCAAGGTCGCCCCTGGGACTGGTTCGGCGACGTAACCCACTTCCAGTACTTGGCTTTCGGATTGGTACCAAAGTCTTGTTGCATACCTCTTTTTCCCCTCTACTCTCGCTCTAGGAATGACTCTGGACACTTATCTAACCTATATATCAGAAAGTGCGAGGGCAGGGGCAACTTCCTTCCGCAGCATAGCTGTATAGTTTGACACAACAAATATGCAGCCAAGTTTGTCATTGATCGTCACGGTTCATACAGCCAGAAAAGTATGATATCATCCATCTCGTTACACTACAGCTCGCGTCCGAATCATACCAATGCTCACACAGACCAGCAACATCATCTACATAACTACACAAGGACAATAAACAGAGTCAGGCCGTGACGGTGGACTGGACTTCGAGAGACATGCCCAATACAGCTGACAGTCAATTTACATTCGTTGTCTCGCTCGAGTTTGTTTGGATCAAATACATATGCAACCATCATGTCCACACGACCCTCCCCTACTTCGCCCTTACAATCGGCTTCAATCCAGTCCCCTCAGTCCAGCTTAATTATTCATGCGTCGTTCCTACCAAGAAATGTCGGAATGGACGGTGTTTGTACCAGTCATCGACACCAGGTGCAGGGAGCCTGGGTACGGAGGAAATGGAAGAGGGTCAAGGATTGAGGGTGGCGGTGTAGGTGAGGGGACGGTTCGAGTCTCTTTACTTGTATATTATATCACGACGTTGAGGGTGCGGTAGAGATGAGGAAGAATGTGGAGGGTGACCATGCCGACAAGGGGAGCTTGCGGGGGATATCGGGCCAGGATGGGGCTGGGGGTATTGACGTATTAGTCTTGCCCTGAGACCTGATGGCCTGGTTCCTAATGTCCATATTATATCGCTCACAAGACCGACCTTAAGCTTGATCAGGCACCGAGGCAAATTCACATATCCTTGAGAACTGCTTGCGGCTCTTGCAATCGGACATGCTGCAAAGTGCATCCTGATGATTACTGAATGGTTCATTTACAGATTACGTCTTGAATAAACTGGGCAATTCACCGAGTGACTTCAGCTTATCACAAGTGTGACCAGCCTGGCAACGGGCATTAATCTTTGCAGTGTGAAGTTGCAGGGATGATCGAAGAGTCCCGGTCCATATTGAACCTAACTTTGGTCCAGCAGCATTTATGTAATGTCTATTGAGAATATCATCGTGGTGCTCAAGAAGTATGTTCAATCTCCATCTCTCGATCGGCACACTATGATAGCCTAAGGGAATCTTCAAGTTGGTGATTATGTTTGTTACCCCCAGTCCGGCACACCATCTGTGATGGTGTGCGAAGAACTTGTTCCAGGTATAGTTTGGGCGCTACCAGGGCACATCCAATATACAGTGCGCTACTTTTGTCGAACGGGTAACACTGACATTAGTGTCGAACGTCGGGCACGAGTTTGCTGTGGATGCGCGCTAAGTTGGAGCCCGGACTCCGCGTGGGAACCTCCATTACGCAAATTAATTATATCAGAGCTTGACAGCATGCAAACTTTACAAATTGCACAGATATGTACCAAGTTGTAACAAGCCTGGTCACAGATCTTCAATGACTGCATCATGGACTACACAGGAGTCTTGTATACCGAAAGTACAATTTTGGTGTGAACAAGAACCTTGTTGACGTATACTGGCGTGGGGGCAGCGATTACGGCATCTTCAACCACATCCAGTGTTCTCTCTTGATGCGATGCCTCCCTGATAAGTGCCTCTATAGCCACTGCCAGCGTCTGACATTAGCTGAGTCGAGTCTTCCATCTTGATACGCTCGTCATGGAACGCTACACCACCGATTTGATTGCCCCATGACCAGATGCATTCACCCAGTCTCCCACATCATAAGCACCTTGGTCTCATTTTAAGGATTGACCTCCCAACGTAGTTTCCACTGCTACAGTAACTGAACAACTTCATCTTAGCTCATCGAAACACTGCTCAGAGCTGCGCTCCATAGAATTTTACAACAGTGCCCAACCTCCATATAATGAAGTCAACGTATGGCCGCATCTTGGATATTAGCTCTATGCTGATTGGCATGTCACCAGTTCAACAACTATGCTTCTTCAGGTTGACTCCATCAGTCCACCTGATCTCACCAACACGCTCGAGCAGGGAAAGAAACATATTGTTGGACATGGTTCTTTCGGTACCGTGTATCGTTGTTTGTGTGCACGGAATGGCGAGGTCGGTGTGTTTGCATGCACACTTAACTCAGGGTTTGTTCATTCTCTGTCCTCATGAGGTTGCTGTCAAAGCCATTTCATTCCCTCGCTCCATTGATGAAACTACAAAGGACGTGTTTTTGCGAGTGAGTTGACAACACCTTTACACTATAATGGTCGATGAGATCTGATATTACTCTAGAAAATGAAACGTGAGCTTGGAATATGGAAAAGATTGGACCACCCAAACATTGTCATGCTCCTGGGGATGGCCAGTGGTGAAGATTTCGGATCTGATCATACCTGCATGGTGTCGATGTGGATGACACATGGAACCCTCATTGACTATGTCAATAAGGGTGAAAACATGTTCTCGTTTCCTAGTCGCATCTGACTTGTGAGTACAAGTAATTTCTGGGAATGTCGTCTAGTTTACGATAATGTCACAGATTGCAGGGTCTACTGCCGGGCTAGAGTATCGTAGGTTCAAGAATTCTGGTTTGTTGTGGATTTATATGACATTTGCCTGCAGTGCATTCAATGTCCGTCGTTCACGGGGATTTCCATCCAGTTAGTCGCATCACTTCATTGACGTATCGCCTGCCTGATCTTGTTTTTTTGCAGGGAAATATCATGATTGACAGAGATCATAACCCTCGCCTTACCGACTTTGGTTTATCCCAAACTCTTAGCCCACAGAACAACCTGACGTATCTTTGGACCAAATCTGTTCTCCCCGGCACAGCAACATGGGTTGCACTGGAGTTACTGTATCCCGACCTATTCCCGGATGTCGTGGATGGAGCCAAGGTAGAAGCCACACTTAACAGCGATATTTACTCTCTTGGCAGCATCATCCTCTTCGTATGTTGTTTGTTTTTCCATCCTTTAGCTCCTAAATTGAACTTACAGATCCTTTCTGGAAAATCACCTTGGAGCAAAGTGGAATTCGAGAAAAAATCAGATGAACTCCAGAGCCCACCGCGCCCACTGTGGCCTGTTATTCCAGACGTTGTTTGGGACTTTATAGGGCGATGTTGGTCTCCACGAGTCCCAAGGAATCGGCCATCGGCCCGAGAAGTTCTATCGTTCACCAGGGACAGACTACAGCAATTGTTACAGCCAAAGTATGTTTCCGTTGTGCGCCTCTTCCTGGTCCCTGATTCATGACTGAAGTCCTGATTCCAATATAAATGTCGTGCTATTCGGTGCTCTTGGATGCGGGAAGAGTTCGATAATCAATCTTCTTGCCGGGGAGCCAGTTGCACCAGTGTCTACAAACATGGAGCCCTGCACCAAGCGACCTCAATGCTACAAGATACCCATTAATAATAGGCAATTCCGGCTATGGGACACGACAGGATTTCGCCTTCCCTGTGGGGGAGACCTCAGTTACCTCTCATCTTACGAACAAGCACATACTGTCCTGCGAAATATCCCTGACGGCATTCACCTTATCCTTCTCTGTGCACACAAGGATGAAATCTCCTCTTTGCTTGGCAGTCTTTACTGGTTAATCAACGATTTTTTCTTTGGTGGTCATGCCCCAGTAGCCTTCGTCGTAACCCACTTCGACTCTCTCGACAGATGGTGGTGGGAACGCAATCAATGCTTTATTGCCACCAGGACCGGTATCCCCATTCCATCTATCCCATGTGCATGCACCACTACGGTTCGATCTGGCTGTGATCAATCGAGAGAAACACTGATGGCGCTCTTGGAGAAGTGTGCCAACACTATAACGCCGATTCCCCTATGCCTTAACCTCTCGTCTCATGAGGCAGCCTCCCTTGACATCGCCACCCACTGCGGGTTGAGCAGCCAGGATGCTACAGAATTAGTGAAGAAATTCAGCAGACCGCTGCGCCCTATCAATGTGGTCCTTTTTGGGAAAGCAGGTGTTGGAAAGAGTTCGGTCATCAATCTCATCGCTGGGCGTCCCGTCGCTCGAGTAACCTCAGACACAAAGTCCTGTACATTGGACTCTACCTCCTACTTGATCGACACCCTCAAGAGACAGTTTGTTATTTGGGACACTGTTGGTTTCCATGGAGTACGCAACGGTCACGATAATGTCAGACAGGCTGTAGTGAATGCCATTCAGCTCGTTTGCAGCTTGTCCGTGGAAAGTGGCGTCGACCTTCTCGTCTTCGTCAAGAAATGTGGCAAGCTCATCCCTTCAGAATTGAATTGCTATAGGCTGTTCGAAGAATTCCTTTGCGAAGGGCGAGTCCCAGTTGCTCTCGTTGTCACTCACGTCGAGGACCTGGGGCCAATGGAGCAGTGGTGGGAAACGAATGGCGAAGGCCTGCTCAAAGCCTTGGGCGGAAA
>JBBPUP010000829.1:0-10348 GCA_038094735.1 Exsudoporus floridanus
GTCCAGCTTTTGTGTGAGGATTTGTTTTCTTTTGACCCACTTCTTGTCTACGAAAATGCCATTTGCGCCGCTGTCTAGCAACGTCCTTGTGGAGTTCATCTTCCCCTTGTGCATGGGTGGTGCTATGTCCACATCAAGGCAGATCTCCTTCTTGATCTTCATGGACCTGATGAGGATCCAGTCTGGGGTTTCTACTGTAATAGATACATTATTTTTTGTGTTTTTATCCTTGACCAAATTAAGCCTGCAATCCTGTGCAGCAAGCTTACTTGCATAAGACCCGGTCTTGGTTGAGAAAGTAGAAATACATGATTTGGTATCAGAAAATGTCCTATCCTGGGAGTTGAAGAACTCTTGTTCTTTTTCTCCATATACATCTAAATACACGTATCAGTTACTGGGGCACTGGAGCTTTGCTTCCGGGATCTCTTCCCCTTGTGATAAAATGTCTGTGCTGTTACTAATGTCTGCCCTTGTCACACCCAGATTGTGACTCAGGCTTTGCCTTTTCCCTTTTCCATAACAGCTAAATCGGCGAAGTAGGCTTTCATCACCTCAAAGTCCATTCCTTCTAGGGCCCTTATCCACGCATCTCCTTTTGATGCCTTAGATGCCACATTCGCATCTGATTGGTCCATATCCCCAGTTGTAATATGATAGATGCGGCTTCTTCAGCTGCAATCCTTCCTATGTCCCCCCCCAAGGAACTTGCACTGCTCACAGCGCTTCTTGGGTTTGGGGCAGTCTTTGGCAAGGTGAGGACCTTTGCAATTGAAGCATTGTCCTCTACTTACAGCATCGATGTCCATGGCGTCAGGGTCCCTTGTTTGGCCTTGTCACGCATTCATCGTCCAGACGCGCCCCTGGTTGCGGAGATCGAAACTCTCCATTGCGTTGTCAATCTTCTTGATTTGGTCAATGTATTCGTACACAGTCCTTTTGCAGTTACCATCTAAGAAGATCTTCCTCATTATTTCCTTTTTTACATTCTGCTCAAGGAAGAGCACTCCTATTTGGTTGCCACATCTGGCCTTTTCATACCAACCGATCCATTGGGTGAGGAATGCTTCTGTCCTCTGGTTGGGTCCTTGTTTTAGTTTGGCCAGCTTCTCTGTGTACATATCTGTTTCATTGCCAGGTTGGAAACAGTTTTTGATTTGGAGGGTCACATCCTCCACTGAGGGCCAAGTATGGTCACTGCCTTCGATGTATTTATGGATCTGGGAAGATGCCCATTCCCCAGCTCCATTCTTGTCCTTGTTATCTTTGCTGCCGATGTGTGACCAAATTGCAAGGCAGCGTTCCTTGTTAGATGAGAAAGCTTTGCTATTCATCTCAATGTAGATCCCCATCTTGGTCCACCATTGAGAGTATGAGTCATATAACCTGTCAAAGTACCCTGGATCAGGTACTGCCTCCACCTTCTTGATTATCTTTGTTTCTACTGACCGACCGGTGGAGGGGCTGGCAGTAGTGCAAGCCTCAAGCTTGTTCAGTTGCTGCATTAAGTTCTCAATCATCACCAGCAGCTGGCGAGTTGTTGCAGTATTGGACATTGTTGGTGAGGAGGGTGGGGACTCAGGAAGATCTTCAGATTGAGCCTCTTGGTCGGAGTCAGGAAAGTGGGGGAGAGCATCTCTCAGATCCCACACTTTGGGTGATTACTTGGTTAAGAGCTGCTTCTAAAGCTGGCTCTCCCGGAACTCTGAAGAAGGCTCAGGCTGGTTCCTAAGAGTTGCATATATAAGGGAGGGGTTGTCTGAGTGTCACTTCTACCTCGTCGTAGAAGTCGTCATATAATGCAAAAGAAAAATCTGGTGTCTCTCTCTTCACCTCGGTCATATCAGGTGGCAGAGGAGGATTGTCGTTAGGGTCACATTTGACCTCAGGGATAGTGAGCTCGTCTACTGGCTCAAGTTTCACGTATTGTATCGGAAACATCCTATCAAAACTTTACTCATTTGTTGATCAATGCTGCAGCCATTGCTGAGGTTGTTTCTCAATCGACAGATATAGGGTCAATATCCATTCCTACTATCCTGAGTACTACGTATGTATCATAAAAGGGTAATTGGCCTCACGTGGACTAGGGACGTATGCTGTTCAAAGAAGAAAGGAGTTGGGGTGGTGTTTAAATGCATTCGATCCACTTGAGGGTACCTCTGTGCCACCCTAGATAGCTAAGCACCTTCTCCGCCTCTAGTGGCAGGGACTATGTAAAAGGAGGAGAAAGAAGGATGTATGTAAATCTGCTTGAACCTGTGGTCTGGCTATATCCCTTTAGTGTTAGGGGCCACGTGTCGATGATAAGGAGAGGAGGTTCAGTGGAGAGTGGTGGAAAAGGTGAAAGTCTAGTTCTAATGTTACCGACCTACAGGACCTAATAAAGCTCCCAGGATGCACAACACTAAACCTAGCTTAAGAAGTAGAGACTAGGACAAATCTTCCTGAAGGGAAACCCAACAAGAACTAGATTGGAGTTCTTGGGGCATTGACATTTAACTATATATACTACTATACATTGTTTGTGTCTATTTACTAAATGTCTGTGCATAAAGCATAGGGCATGATGTCATACTGATGTCATAGATAAGTAAGCGAGTCTAGACTAGTTCTAGATCGTGGTAATTAAGGAAACATGTCATAGGTCGCTCTAGAAGAACGGAGATTAAATATGCATATATGGACCATTCTAGACTATTCCCACAGTCACATGATAAAAGGTACATAGGGTCACATGACTGTCACATGATAGGTTAAATAGGAGGCAAATTTAACAGACGTCTGTTTATTTCTTGGTTTCACCAATTTCTACTGGTGTTTTGTCCCTAACTACTCCAATGTCGCTTGCCCCCTTATCAATCTCACTAAGAAAAACCTTCCTTGGACCTGGACTGCCACTCATGATGCCACCTTCCATACTCTCAAATTCCTCTTTCTCTCAAAACCCATCCTCCAACTCCCTGATCCCTCTCGCCCCTTTGCCCTCTCCACTAATGCCTCCAAATATGCCTCAGGCGCTATCCTCCTCCAGACAGATGCTAATGGTGATTGGCATCCTTGCTCTTACCTTTCTCAATCCTTCTCCCCTGCTGAACGAAATTACAATATCTATGATCATGAACTCCTGGCTATTATTCATGCTCTCAAGACTTGGTGCCACTATCTACATGACTCCCCTTTCCCCATTCAGGTTTTTACTGATCATAAAAACCTCATGTTCTTCTGCTCCCCCCAACAGCTCAACCACCGTCAAGCTCATTGGCTCCTTGACCTTGCAGACTTCAACCTCCATCTCACCCACATCCCTGGTTCTCATCTCGCAGGGCCTGATGCCCTCTCTCGCCACCCCAACCTCCTTCCTTCCTCTGATACTAATAACGAAGGTGTCACCTTGCTTCCTTCCTTTCTTTTTGTTCATGTCATTGACTCCACCTTGTCCTCTCATATTGCCTCCTCTTTCTCCGACCCTCTCGTCCTCCAGGCTCTCCAATTCATGGATGGTTCCGTTTCCCCCACTTTTTGCTCCCACCTCTCCAACTGGCAACATGTCAATGGTGTCCTTACCTATAAAGGTTGTGTGTATATTCCCCCTACCAGCGATCTTCATCATGATATCCTTCACCATTGTCACGATCACCCAACTGCTGGTCATCCCGGTTTTCTTAAAACCCGTCAACTTGTGGCTGCTGAGTTTTGGTGGCCAGGATTGGCCTCTTTTGTACATGCCTATGTCACTGGCTGTTCTACTTGCCAGCAGCATAAAGTGAACACTCATCCTTCCATCCCACCCCTCCATCCTATTCCCTCCTCCTGCTCCCTTTCCTTCCATCAGACCTCCTGTGACCTGATTACCGATCTCCCCATTTCCTCTGGCTTCGATTCTCTCTTGGTCATGATGGACCATGGCCTTAGTAAGGGGGTGATTCTCTGCCCAACAAAGAAAACAGTCACCGCTGAGGGAATAGCATCACTTTTTTTTCACAAAGTCTTCTGCCACTTTGGACTATATACAAAAATCATCTCCAATCGTGGACCTCAATTCGCCTCCAAGTTCACCAAGGAACTTGGACACATTCTCCAATACAACCTGTCCCTTTCTACCACCTACCACCCACAAACGGACAGAGAGACTGAACGAGTAAACCAAGAAGTCGAAACCTACCTCTGTATCTTCTGCGGAAATCAACCAACTATATGGGCTGACTCGATCACCCACACAGAATTCGCCCATAATCACTGTCCACATTCTGTAACCGGAAAATCCCCCTTCTTCCTTATGATGGGATATGAACCTCTCGCACTTCCTACTGTCCTCTCCTCCACTTCAGCCCCAGCTGTGGAACTGTGACTTAAAGAACTAACTGCAGCCAGAGATAAAGCCCTCGCTGCTCACAAATTGGCCCAACAGGTAATGGCTAATTGATCGTGTAAACTCTTTACCCCATTCGCAAAAGGAGACAAAGTTTGGTTAGAAGCCCGCAACCTAAAGCGACAAATTATGAACCCCAAATTCGCCCCAAAAAGAGAAGAACCCTTCTTCATCATTAAAGTCCTTTCTCCTATCACCTACAAACTAAAGCTTTCAAAAACATGGAAGATTTACCCTGTCTTCCATGCTTCTCTCTTATTGCCCTATGGCGAAAACCCTGTTCATGGGCCGAATTTTCCAAAACCACCTCCTAACCTTATTGAAGGGGAGGAAGAATATGAAATAGAAAAGATTCTACGCCACCACAGATCTCTATCCTGTCATTCTTTCCTTATCAGGTGGAAAGGGTTCTCTGCCGAAGACAACTCATGGGAGCCCAAACACAACTTGAAACATTCAAAGTCTGCCCTCTTAGAATATAAGAAGAGGCACTCCACCACTTTTCCCTCATAACATTCTCTTCCCCTCTCCACCATGACCATTGAACCTTCCTCACCTACCTTTTCTTCACTTCACACTCCTCTTCCTTCTTGTTTGATATCTTCCCCATCTACTCTAGAATCCTCTCCTGTTCTTGAACCAGTAACACGCCCATCTATCCCTCATCCTAACATCATCTTCACTCCACCTCCTGAAGATGACCTACCACCCACTTCCATTGCCTCCACCCCTTTCGAAAATCTCCACCCAGGGATCCTTTCAGTCAATGTACCCATTTATGCCCATCATTTGTGGGAACTCCCCTCCCAGCTGGATCTTGACCTCATGACGGACTGTCTCAGAGATTCTTGTCTCGCATCTACCCTTGACACCCATATGGATGTTGGCTCACCCCTTTATGCCCTTTATAAGATATTTCTCCAAGTGGAGAGACTTGATGCCCTTTATGCCATCAGCACCTCCATCGCACAAATTGACCTGTGGGCAACCATGGTATAGAGCATAAAAGATAACCTCAAAGGAGAAATCCTTCTCACTCTTCAGCAGTTAGGCATGCCTGAATTCATTGCTGACGTCGAATGCTACCTTTGGCAAATTGCTCCCAATGTCGTCCATGCACCGACTACCCCATCTGCTTCCTCCTCCTCTCTGGGGTCTGAAGAACAATGCCTAGTGGAAGCTATGAAAGCCAACTGGCGAGGCCATGATGGGATATCACCCCTCACACCCTCTCACCCTCGTTATCATGACATCTGCTTCGCATGTTGACATCTCGGTCATGTCCATATTAACTGCCACTATTATCAATGCCCCTCGTGCCTTGAATGGAGCCTCAATCATACACAAAGCTGATGTCCTCATCAAAGACGAATTCCACTTCATCGATCTTCCACCACCTCCACCATATCTTCCCATTCGCTGCCATCTCCCACTCCTCTTCCAGTATCTCACCGTCCTCGCAGTACTAATCCTTTCCATCATCATACTGCACGGATTCATTGCCCAGCCCCGCCACGACATACCAGGCATGCCACTCTTGAAGCCAATCATGACCTAGATCTTGCCTGGGATGAAATGGCTTACGCCAATGCTTCTGGATCCCCAGGACCAGAATATGGAGGTTTCAATTAGGTTGTCTCTGGAGTGTCAACCATAGTGAGGGAGTAATGTTACGGTTCATTACTTCTCTTTAGCGTTTCTCTTTTCTTTGTTCATCCATGATACTCTGTTTATGCCTTCCCTTTGACCCAGATAGTTACCAGCATTGTTGGGCTGCGTGTGGTAACTACTGTACTATTATATTGCTGACCTACCCTTATGTTTCTTCCTTTGTTCATACCTTCCCACATATCACATATTTAAACCCCACTGGTAGTACTTTTGTTCCCTATGCTAGTCTTACTCAAACCACGATCATCTTGTGATCTCTAGCATGACCTCTTTGGACCTCTAGTGTGACCCCTTTGGACCTCTACAAGTCTTCGTTCTACTTTGAGTGAATGCTAGACTCCTTTGACCTTGAACCTCTCCAGAATCCCTAGAGATAATGTGCTTCAGTCAGAGAGTCCCTCTGCCACTTTAAATCCAGAACTCTTTGAACGCTCGAGTCTACAATTGTCCTATCTCAGGCCAACTGTAACAGCAACTGTCTACAGTGATATTTGAACAATATCAACTACCCAGCCTCAGGTATTTTATTCCACTATGGTGTAGGATGCACACTTGATACTGTTTCTTGGTGCAAATCAATCATTGTTAGCACTGAATTTCCACCCCATGATCTCCAGCAATTTGCTTAGAATTGGTAATTGATATTCTGCCAGTGGTTATGGTGATGCCTATCATCAGCAAATCAGTAATTTTGCCACAATGCCATAGTGGCTACAGTTGATGTCAAGCACTAGCAATATTTGTCCAATAGCAAAATTAATCATTTCTAGGCACTTTTGTTGTGATTGTACAGTAGGGATCTAACTATATCACTGTAGATAAAAGAATTTAAAAATGATTAACTTTGCTATCAGACAAATGTTGTTAACACCTGACATCAACTGTAGCCACTATGTTACATCAACTGTGACATAGCAAGTGATGCTGGATCATGTCAGCTGGTTCCTACCAGCACCAAGGTACCTCGGCTATTACGCTCACCCACTAGGCATGGGACTCTTGGATAACAGACGGAACATTCTTAGAACCTCACCTACTAGGTGTAGGACTCTTGGTTACACTTCGCGATGCTGAGCTGGGGATGCTCCAAGTGAAAGGCAGAATCCACCCAGCTGGTGTGGCCTGGGCCTCATATCCCTCTCTAAGGTGATGTAGTTCCTTAGGCCCATTACAGGATACAGCGACACTGAGGTCAGTTGCACTAGGTAATTGGCAGTCTTCCTAGCTTTATGGCCGAGCCCCTGAAACACTAGAAGTTGCTAGCACTGGCTAGCGTGGGGGTAACATAGATTGGATGATCTGTATGACACGAAGATCGCAATCAAGCGGAACCAAGATGAAGTGATAGGATAGTGTAGATCAAGGTTAGAGTTACATGAACCGATCTAGCTACTTATATAGGGGAAATCTAGATAAGGGCAGGCTTCTCTAGATCATATCAGGAAGTTACTATGTATGGCAACTATTACCTATAAGAGAAGGCAACTGAAGAGATAAGTCCAAATGAGGATAAATGAAAGAGGCCAACCATCGGACGGTATCCACTGATCAGCATGAGCATAGGTTGGAGCGATGATCAGATAGGAGGCAATGACGAAGGATATTTCATCATTGTGGAAGAAGCCATGGATTGAAAATGGGGTTGATCCATCAGAAGGGAGTCTGCCAAATGGAGGGTCGAGCCCCTCCTATGAACTGGTCCCACAGCTCGTCGGAGATTCCCTTGTCATTGACAAGTAAGTCCCACAGTGGTGGGGAGTTGGGGGTGTCTAGAAAGGAAAATAATAGGTCAGGTGCTGGCCTGATGTCACCATCTGTAACACACTGTGGCACTATGGCAAAATCACTGATTTGCTGATGATAAATGTTTGTACCATGACAATTTGATGCCAATAGAGGTTTGGACATTGTTTATAACTCATACTACTCCTTATCTACTTTTCAGGTTACAGTAAAGACATCCCAATTCTGGTTTACATTATCTGGGAATGGAATAGACAATATATCTGCCCAGATAGCTATACTTCACATGAGAAACAAGAACAAATATTTCTAAACTGCTCTATAGATGCTCCATTAGAAACTCAAGATTTAGAGGAGACTAAATCATAACAATATGATTCCATTTCTGGATATTGTATATGGGTTTGAAATGCATGATTCCATGTCATTGGTATCATTGTGGATGTCCAATGATACTCTGCAGGATTTCTTGTTGAAGCACAATGTCAATCTAGTGGTGGTATGCTGACTGCAGTTTGTGCATCCATCCTGTATTTACCATGTTCTTGTTCTCTAATCCCAAACAACATGGTAGTTACTAAATATTGCCAATGGACTGCATTACAGTGGTGTTACAGACAGTGACACCAAGCCAGAACTGAGTATCTCTTTTTCTTTTCTAGATGCTCCTAACTCTCCCATGCTTTGGGATCTCCTCATCAATGACAAAGGAATCTCCAACAAACTCTGGAACCAGTTCATTGGTGGAGCTCAACCCACTATTCATGTCACCAGCAACTCCCCTTTCTGATCTTTGGATTTTTCCTTCATCACCTCTCTTGAGGCTTCTTGGCTTCTCCTGCAATCCTTGTGCAATCATTGCACTGCAGATATCACCCTTCTGATCATCACTCCACTCTTACCAATCATTGCCTCCAGATGTGCACAGACCTCCCACTATGCTTTCCCCTTTTATTCCTCTTCAGACTTCTTCCTCTCTTGTTGCCTTCTCTAACAGGCAATACTTACTATACTTAGTAGATTTCCTTTCTAAGAGATCTAGACCTGCCCTAGATCTCTCCATTCCTATTTAAAGTGTAGCACATGGTCATGTAACTCTAACCTTGATCTACACCAATCTATCACCTCATCTCAGTTCACTTGCTTGAGATCTTTGTTCATCAGATCTTGCAAGCTCACTTCCTTCAAAGTCTATCAGGGGATCTAGGAACTGCTTCCTAGATTGTGATAGCCTTTTGTCTGTATACTGTAAAGGGCCACTAGGAGACTTCTAACCTACATGGGAGGTATACCATCCATCAAGAGTCCCCTAGTGGATAAGACATTGCCACTGTCTATGAGGTCACATACCTCCAGCCATGAGAATATACACAGACCATCAAGAACCTCTTGAGGGTAAGATGAAGCCACTGTCCCTTGGGATCACATATCCTGGCTGCAAAGATCCATACAGGTTTGATGCCTGGTTTCTGGGTAGGAGCTCAAACAGTATCAAGCCCAGTTGCTGAGCTACTCTTGGTGCTGGTAAACCAGCTAATGTGATCCAGCATCACTTGCTACATCATGGTAGATGTAACAAGTGGGTCACTCTGGCTGTTAGCCTGTTACTCATTCCTCCTGATTCAGAAAGACCAGAGGCAGAAAACTTTGCACTTGGAGCTTGTCTGTTACAGGTAGTGACATTGTGCCAGCACCCAATATCTCTTTTTCTTTCTTAGACTCTTCAGAGTCCCCACTGCTGTGGAACCTGCTCATCAACAATGAGGGAATCTCTGATGAACTGTGGGACCAGTTTGTTGGAGGGGCTCACCCTTCCATCCACTTCCTCTTCCCCTGACCTCAGATCTCTCCTCTGCATTACCCCACTAAACCATCCCTGACACCACCACTTTGGACCTCTCCACCCTGCTTCACCTCCCTAATCAATGGCTTCTCCTGTGGTTGTGTGTGATGATCAGAGACTTGTATATGCAATCAACAGACCCTTCTGATAATCGCTATCTCCTATTTCTATTTCTTTGGACTTCACCCCTTCAGTTACTATACTTAGTAACTTCCCAATCTAGATTAGAGAAGCCTACCCTAATCTATATCCATCCTATTTAAGTATCTCCCAACCTTGATCTACACTATCATTCACATTCATCTCAGTTCCACTCACTTGGATCTTCTGGTTAATTAAGATCTGCAAGCTCATTTTGTTTTAATGCCTATTAGGGAACCTAAGGATTACCACTTAGGCTGTGATAGTCATTCACTCTGTCAAGAGGCCTTAGCACAGGTGAGACATGGTAGCATCCATTACCTTATTCCATAAAGGATCTAGGAACTGCATCAACCTAGCGAGGGATAGGAGGCTCAGGCCACACCAGCTGAGCAGAGTCAGGCCCCACCGTGGGAAGACTATTCCACTGCAGTTGAAGGTTGCACCCTTTTTTACTGTGAAGCATAACCAAGAGTTCCCATAGTGGGTGAGGTTCCAAGAACTGTTACCTTCTGTCATAAGATAGTCGAGACACCTTGGTGCTAGTGGAACTAGCTGACAAGATCCAGCATCACTTG
>JBBPUP010000830.1:0-10292 GCA_038094735.1 Exsudoporus floridanus
GGTCGTATTCGTCCAAGGTAGAATTGAAAAGTGATCATTGAAAGAGTCTGTTGATTGCACATGGACTTACAATCATTACACACCATTGTGGAAAGCTGTTGATCAGGGAGGTGGTGAGTAGAGGGGATAATCCAGTGGCAATGATGATGGAAAGATTTGGGATCAAGGAAGAGAGGAGCAAGTGGAAGGGCGAGCCCCTCCAATGAACTGGTCCCACAGCTTGTTGGAGATTCCCTTGTTGTTGGTGAGTAATTCCCACAGTGGCAGGGATTCAGGAGTGTCTAGAAAGGAAAAGGAAATGTTGAATACTGGCCTGATGTCAATGTTTGTAATATTATCCTGCTTATATGTCTAAAGCTCCAGCTTAGACTCATCAAGGGCTGCAGTCACTAGAGTTCTCCTCATAGGAGGTGAGGTCCCAGTCCTGGGAAGATAATGGATCTAGGATTGGGCAGCAGGAGTGAAAGTGGCCTTGGAGGTTGCAATGAGAGCATTATAGCTCTGGGCAATGATACTGAGGATGTCCAGGGGCTGGGATATTACAGAGGGGATAGCAATATTGGAGACATTCAGTGTGAAAGTGTCCTGGAGAGTTGCACTCAAAGCAACAGGGTGGAGTGGGACAGAAGAAGTGGCAGGATCAGATGGAAATGGGAGAGAGAGAGGGTACATCTCATGGGAAATGGGTACTAACATCCATGCCTGAGGTACTTGCTGTGAGTCCAGTGGTAACAGGAACCTGTAGAGATTCCATAGGAGCGGTGGTAGAGTCAATGCTCCATTTTGGAGCTCTTGCCAAAATGGGGTGAAGGCAGACAGTGGTGGTGGCAGGGGGTAGCTCTGCATGGAAAATGACTGCTCCCTGGCAATGAAAGGAGCAAGCAGCTATAGGAGGAGGGGTTGGACAGTCTCCATAGGGTGGTATAACAGAGGGGGTGACGGGTTCTGGAAAGTTTGGTTGGGTTTGGATGCAGGTGGAGTTGGAGTCTAACTCTTGAGAAGATCCTCCAGCTTCTGAATCATTTGGAGGAGGGCTTCAGCTTCCACTAAAGGAGCAGAGGAAGTAGATGTAACAAGAGAGAGGGTCTCCAGGGGATATGGAGTGATCATGGAAGAAGGAATCTCTCTCCTCTTCAGAAAGGGTAGAAAGGATGGGAAGTAGGATGGCATCAATGAGTTCTTTGGGAAGGAGGAAGATAGAGAAGTTAAATTCCTCGATGTATAAAAGATCAAGAATAAGTTTCTGGGTGATGAAGAGTTCTTGTTCAAGACCAATGATGACAGGTGGATTCTTGGAGGTGGCCGAGAAGAGGAGGTTAGGGGCACTTGCCGAGCACCAGGCAGTCCAGGTGAGAAGGGTGTGAAGGGCAGAGTATGCCTGGAACAGTTTGGTGATGTAGACAACTGAGTTGTCTGCAGTGGAGAAGGGGAGATTCTTGAAGACCTGAAACATCTGGGGGTTCTCAAGTAGAGATATATAGAAGAGGCAATGGGTAAAGACAAAAAGTTTTCCAAGGCGGATGGAGAATAGGGTGATCATCATGGACTAATAGTCCCAGTGATAGGGGCAGGAGGTAATATGACAGAAGTAGGAATATTCTGAGGTGTGCTTCAGAATGTCTAGATTGGGGTACTGAACTTGGAGGTGGGCTTGAGTGAGGACTTGAGAGATGCAGGAAAGAGTGATGAGGATTGATTGGAGAGTGGGCATGATGCTAGTCCTATAATCCATGTAGGCTTTTATATTCCTGTAGGATGGCAGTGGTGTTGCAGAGATTTCTCTCCACCTCCCAAGTCCTTTTGGCATCAGAATAGCCTTTCCAATGAATCAAGTACTGCTGTTTTCTCAGTACTCCCCAGTGATTGATGATTTTTTCAATTTTGTATTCCTTTTCTGTTCTGATTAGATCTGGAGGTGGCTGTGAGAAGTTGGGGCTGTGTTTGGGAGTCTCCTTGTATGATGACAGAAGGGAGGCATGGAAGACATCATGAATTTTCCACTGCCTTGGGAGTTTGAGGCAGTATGTGATTGTGGAGATGATCTTAGTGATTTTGAAAGGTCTGGTCTGTTTGGTTGCCAGTTTTTGAGAGGGTACTTGCAGTTTAAGGTTCTTGGCTTCTAGCCAAACCTTATCACCAACTTTCCAGGAGGAGAAGCAGGAGAAGGTGTGTTCCTTCATCCACTGTTGGGCACTCCTGTGTGCAGCTTCTGTCTCTTTTCAGGCTTCCTCCAATTGGGAGAGTTGGATTTCCAATGCTGGTAGGAATGTTTTTCTGAGTGGGGGGTAGGATTGTGGTTCATATTCTATGATAAGGGAGAATGGGGTTTTTCCAGTGACCAAGTGTGTGGCCAAGTTGTGGGAGAATTCCATCAAATGGAGATTCTCAAGCCATTTGTAAAGTTGGGCATTGCAGAAGATACAGAGGTAGGTTTTGAGCTCCTGGTTGTATCATTCTGTTTCTCTATCCATCTGGGAATGATATGCAGTTGAGAGTGCCAGATCATAGTTTAGAAGGCATGCCAGTTCATGTGCAAATGCAAAGGCAAATTGAGGACCCTGGTCCAAGATGAGTTTGTTGTGGAGGCCAAACTGTTTGAATATGTTTTCAAAGAAAAGTTTGGTGATGCTGGCCACATCCATAAATTTTGAGCAAGGGCAGAGAATTACCCCCTTACTAAGGCCATGGTTGACCACAACCATAACCAAGTCAAAACTGGAAACTGGGGGGAGATCCATGATGAGGTCCATGGACAGGTGTTGAAAGGGGCAGGATGTGGCAACTGAAAGAGAACTGTAGAATGGATATTAACTTTGTTTGCCTAGCAAATGGCACAACTGGAAACAAATTTCCAGATGAATGTAGAGTGGCTGGGCCACCAGTAATCCTAGGAGATCCTGGCAATGATATAGAGGTGACCCTCATGGCCCTCCATGGATGATTCATGGAGATCCCATACAAGAGTATGGCAGGCATCTGCAGGGACATAGAGGTGGTTATGGAAATACAGCTTTTCATTTGAAAAGGTCCATTCCCCTGGGTGGGAATGACCAAACAGTGGCTCTTCCTTTTTCATGGCAGAGAGAGCCTAAAGAACCAGGGGATCTGAAGTGAAGGAATTGGTGATCTTGTCCTGGAGTGCGATGTCAATCTGATTGATCTGATGATCAAATGCTTCTGAAGAAAGCAATTGCATGTCCACATTATCACTGGAGGTGTTGATATCATCCCTGTGGGAAAGTGCATCTGTAGGGGCCATGTGGGTACCAGGGAGGACTTTGTACACCATGTCAAAGTCCTATAAAAACAACAACCATTGAGCCTGTCATTGGGACAGCTTGTATGGTTCCTTGAAGTATGTGAGGTTTTTGTGATCTGTAAGAACTGTCACCAGGTGGGGGGATCTGAGGAGATACTGCCTCCATTCTTCTAATCCTCAGATGACTGCCAATAGCTCCCAATCAAAAATGTCATAGTTTTATTCCGCAGGAGAGAAAGACTGGGAGAGGTATCTGCAGGGTTGGAGGTCTCTGTTTGTGTTCAACTGCATGAGCACTGCTCCAGATGCAATTAGAGATGTGTCAGTCATGAGGGTGAAAGGTTTCATGGTGTCCAGGAAGGTGAGAACTGGTTCCTTGGTAAATGCTTGCTGGAGAGTGTGAAAGAACTTTTCCTGAGCAGGCCCCCAAGTCCAAGGAGTGGAGGATTTTGTGAGGTCCAGGAGGGGTCGAGTGATGTCCAAGAAAGATGGTATGAACTTCCAGTAGAAGTTGCAGAATCTGAGGAAGAAGCAAACAGGTTTTACTCCCTTGGAGGTCTTCTATTGCTTGATGGTATCCAGCTTGACCAGGTCCATGCAGACCCCACCCCTTCCAACTACCATGCCAAGATAGTCGACTTCTGAGGCAGAGAACATGCACTTTTCCAGCTTGAGATATATTTCTTGTTCCTTGAATCATTATTGAACCTTCTGGGTTCTCTCGTCATATATAGCTTGGTCAGAGGAGTAAATGAGGAGATTGTCCATGTAAATGATGAGCCATTCTTTGGCAATGTAATTGGCAAAGAGATCATCCATAAACACTTGGAATGTCACTGGGAAGTTGCACATTCCAAAAAACATGATATTTGGCTCACAGAGCCTCTGAGAGGTGATGAATACTGCCTTCCACCAGTCTTTCTTTTTGATCTGAATATTGTTATATCCCCATCTTACATCAAACCTGGTAAAGATTGACAATCCGTTGAGCTTATCCATTAAGTCAGAGATAAGTGGCAGGGGGTAGGCATTCTTGATGGTATGTTTGTTAAGGTACTGGTAGTCTTGGCAGGGGCAGAGTTTCCCATTTTTCTTCTTAACAAAGAAGAAAGGGGAAGCCTGTGGGGATTTTGAAGGAGAGATCTTGCCTGACTTGAGGTGTTTCTCTATAAACTCCTTGCATGCCTCCTGTTCTGGAGGGCTTAGGGGGTATGTCTTGGCATGTTTCAGTACAAAAAAATCCTTTAGTTTGATCACATGATCATATGACCAAGAGGAGGGTAGAGAGGAGTTTGTCTTCTCTGTAAAGACACTGGTGAACTCCTTGAACACTGTGGGTAGTGTGACAGTGGCCTTCTCTGCTTGTTGTGCCAGTGTTGTCAAAATGGTGGTTTTCCTGACCCAGTGTTCTGGTCCTTCCCCATGCACTTGCATAAAGCAGAATCTTTTTATGGGAGACCATGATGCGAACTTCTTGTGTAGTTTGTCCTCGATGTTGTACTTGTCATCATACTCCAGAAAATGGAGTAGATATCTCTGTTCCAGGATCCTGGGGGCATCAGTCCAGGTCCACTTGTATTTTGACAGTGTTATCATAACCTGTCCTTCAGTCCAATTAATCTTCAGATTAATTGCATGGAACCATAGCATCCTGAGGATGATCTCATCCTTTCTATAGTTGAGAATGAGGAGGTCTCATCATTTCTTGATGCCTCCATAATCTAACATGATGTTAGTTTTCTGGGTAATCTGTTCTGACCTGTTCTCTGTTCCATCAATGTTGTAGGCCTGGTGTGGCATGTCCAGCCTATATACCAGTAAGTTTATCCTCAGCACAGCTGCCTTTGTGATAAAACATTCCATTGTCCTGCAATCAATCAGAGCTTCTGTTCCAATAATTTTCCCACTCCTTTTCCAGATGAAGATGGGTAAATGAATAGCATTATGTCTCGATCTAGAAATGAATACAGGAGTGATGGTAACCAAGGGAGGCAGTGACATTGGTTCACTCCTTCCATTTAAAAAGAAGAAGCAGAGGGAGAAAGGGGAGTGGAGGGGGATTCTTTGGTAGTAAGGGCATTTACATCCTCATTCTAGCCAGTAAACAGTCCTTCTTCTTTGGTCAGAGGGAGCCCATCTTCAGTGACCTTGTCATTCAACACTGTGGTGCAGGTGCAAAGCATTTGGTCATAGTTCTGAGGAGTAACTGTCTCTAGAAAGTTATCAAGAGCTGCCTTAGAAGGGATCTGAGACGAAGTGGTGGTGGAGTGAATGATTTGGGGGGTGGGAGTCTGGCTTTTTGGTTTGCAATTGCTGCTATAACCAGGATGGTTGCAAGTGGAACAATCCTCCTTATTGTAGACAAAGCAGCGACCTTCCCTATAGCACTTTGCATGTTCCATGGGAGAGATGGTAAGATGATCCACATCCATAGCATTAGGATTGTGGCAAGTAGTGTTTCCTCCATAGGGAACCTGTGGACCTGTCTTGATGGATTTGATTCGACAGAGACTTCCCTCAATCTCAGAGGCCTTTGAGTAGATCTTCTCCATAGTGACTCTGGTGGAGTTGAGTATTCTGGAGAGGGCAAGTTGGATTGCAATCTCAGGATTAATGTCCCAAAGGAATCATTTAGTGAGAGCATTAATATTGGAGATCTGGAATCTCACAGATAGGATGGAGAAAGCCAAGATAAAGTTGTTGAATTCTTAAAGGTCACAGGTGTTCTGTCAGAGATTTACAAGAGAGATGCGGGCATATGCAGCAGAATAAAGGTTTCTTTGAAGACATTCTGGACTCTATCCCAAGTAATGTCTCCATTGGCAACTTTGGAAAACCAGGTTTCTGCAAAGGCCTTTCCCTGGCCTTTGGACATTCTATTAAGGAAAATGATGACCCTTGCTTGGTTATTGATTTTGTTATCTGCCAGAGTGAAGTAGGCCAACATGGCCATAAGCCATTGCTGGGCATCTTCTGCATTGCTGCTAAATTCTTTAGGGAGAGCAGCTTTAAATTCTCCCATGGTTTCCTTGTCTGAGTAATCATCTTGGAGTAGGTCAGGAAGCTCTACATCAATAGAGGAAGAGGGGAGGGGTTCCAGGTTCTGACTAGAGGATGGCTATGGAATAAGAGCATTTGATGGGGTTTCAGGAAGCTCGGGGGCAGAAGGAGTTGAACCGGAGGGAATGCAATAATGGTGGCGAGATGAGCAGTAAGCCTGTTCTCGTAGAGCTTGGAATGGAGGATTGGAAAGTGGGGAGTTTGGATTTTGAGGGGTTTGTTCATCCTTGTCTCTAAGGATTGCTCCAAGACCCCAACAACTCGTCTTGATGGCTAGTTGCTATGACCTGGTAGCTCAGATGCTCTACCTCCTTGGTAGTCCAATATGAGCCTAGGCACAGCAGCACTAAAGCAAGTAAAACCTTGATCTTTTGTTATGTAAACCATGACATGACAAGTGTTAAATTCATACTATATTTAACCTAACATGTGACAGTCATGTGACCAATTACATGCTTTTCACATCACGTAACCTTATCATCCTTTTATCATGTGACCATGGGAACAGTCTAGAGCATTCTACACATTTATTTAATCTCTGTCATTCTAGATGAGTCCATACATGTTTCTTTAATAACTGTTGTTGTCTAGAACCTTCTAGAACAACTCCTTATCTATGATGTAGCTATGATATCATATCTTGTGCTCTATGCACATACCAGTAGTATATAGATACAAACAGTGTATAGTAGTATATATACCTAAACACGAACACCCCAAGAACTCTAGTCTAGTTCTTGTTGGGTTTTCCTCAGGAAGCATATTTTAGTCTCTATTCTATCAGCTAGGTTTGGTGTTGTACATCCTAGAAGCTTTCTTAGTTCCTGTAGGTCAGCAACATTAGAACTAGACTTTCATTTCTTCCACCACTTCACACCTTACCTCTTCATCATCATTATGCACAGCCTCTAGCGCTAAAGGGAACAGCTGGACTGCAGGCTCAAGTGGAACTACTTTGCATTCTTCATTCTCCCTTTTTTATGTAGTCCCACCCACTAGAGGGTGCAAAGGTGCTTAGCTATATATAGTGGTACAGAGATAGCCTCAAGTGGCTCAAACATATTTAAACACTGCCTCACCTTTTTTCATCTTTGAATGGGATACATTCCTGGTCCATGTGAGGCCACTTCTTCATTTTATGATATATAGTAGTACTCAGGATAGTTGGAAAGGCTATTGGCCTGATATCTGTATATTTGAGATACAACCTCAGCAATGACTGCAGCATTGGATGTACAATGAGTAAAATCTTAGGATGTTTCCTTTACAATACATGAAACTTGAGCCAGTAGACAAGCTCCCCATACCAGAGATCGAATGTGACCCAAACAATGATATACCCACATTCCTTGATAGGACCAAGGTCAAGGTCGAAGAAATCAACAACTCTTTTGTTTTATATGACAACTTCTACAATGATGTAGAAGCAGAATTAGCACACCCCCTCCCATATGAACGAAACCCTCAAAAACCAGCCTGAGCATTCTTTAGAGTTCCTGAAGAGCCAGCATTAGAAGTGGCTTTAAATCAAATAGTTGCCCAAAGTGTGGAATCTGAGAGATGCTCTCCCCCACTTTTCCAACTCAGACCAAGAGACTCCCTCTAAATTCCCTCACAAGTCCCAACCACAATCTCAGACTCTGCCACAATCTGCCAGCTGCTGGTAATGATCAAGAATTTAATGCAACAACTCAATGAGTTCGAAGCTCTCACTGCTGCTAGGCTCTCCACTGCCTGAATGGTAGAAACAAGGATCACCAAGAAGGTAGAGGCAGTGCCTGATTCAGGGTACTTTGACAGATCTTACGACTTGTTTGCTCAATGGTGAACCAAGATGGAGATCTACATTGAGATGAATAGCAAAACATTCTCATCTAACAAAGAATGCTGCCTTGCAGTTTGGTCACACATCAGCAGCAAGGATAACAAGGACAAAAATAGAGCTGGAAAATGGGCATCTTCCCAGATCTATAAATTTATTGAAGGCAGTAACCATGCCTGGCCCTCAGCGGAGGCTATGACTCTCCAAATTAAAAGTTATTTCCAGCCTGGCAATGAAGCTGAGATGTACATGGAATGCCTGGCCAAGTATAAACAAGGACCCAACCAGCAAATTGAGGCTTACCTCACACAATGACTTGGTTGGTATGAAAAGGCCAGATGCAGTGACCAAATAGGAGTGCTTTTCTTAGAGTGAAATGTCAAAAAGGAGATCATGAGGAAGCTCTTCCTAGATGGCAACCGCAAAAAAGTCGTGTACAACTATATTGACCAAATTAAGAAGGTTGGCAATGCAATGGAGAGTTTTGACCTCCGCAACCAAGGGCACATCTGGACAAATAACATGCGACAAGGCCAAACAAGAGACTCCAATGCCATGGACGTCAATGCAGTGAGTAGAGGGCAGTGTTTTAACTGGAAAGGGCCTCATCTTGCCAAAGATTGCCCAAAACCCAAGAAGTGCTGTGAACAATGCAAGTTTCTTGAGGGAGGGCATCACAAGGATTGCAGGTGAAGGAGCCACATCCACCAGCTTGACACTGGAGATATAGACCAATCAGATGCGAATGATGCATCAACAGCATCAAAAGGAGATGCTAGATTAAGGGCCCTAGAAGGAATGGACTTTGAGGTGATAAAGGCCTACTTTACTGATTTAGCAGTTACAGAAAAGGGAAAAGGCAGAGCCTGAGTCACGATCTGGATCTGACAAAGGCTAAGGACCCTTGAATATGTAACACAAACATTTTACCACAAGGGGAAGAGATCCTGGAAGTGAAGCTCTAGTGCCCCAGCAACCACTTTGAATATTTAGATGTATATGGAGAAGAAGAATAAGAGTTCTTCAACTTCCAGAATAGAACAATCTTGTATGATATTGAATCATGTATATCTATGTCATCATCTTCAACCAAGACTGGGCCTTATGAAAGTAAGCTTGCTGCATAGGATTGCAGGCTTAATTCGGTCAAAAGAAAAATACAAAAAAAATGGCAGTACTATAGAAACTCCAGACTGGATCCTCATTAGGTCTGTGAAGGAAAAAAGGGAGATCTGCCTTGACATTGAAATAGCACCATTGATGAACAAGGGGAAGATGAACTCCACAATGGCACTACTAGATAGTGGTGCCAACAGCATCTTCATTGACAAAGAATGGGTAAAAAGGAAACAAATACCCACAAAGAAGCTTGACCAACCAATTTCCATATTCAATGTTGATGGAACAAGGAACTCTGTGGGCAGTATTACATACACTGTGGAACTCATTGTTGACTACCAAGGACACTGAGAAAAGGTAGAAGCTGAAGTTACCGACATAGGCAAAAACTTGGTAATTTTGGAATATACTTGGTTAGCCAAGCATAACCCCAACATTGATTGGCAGAAAGGCACAGTCAAGTTGACAAGATGCCCAAGGACATGCTACTTCCTTTAGAATTTCCCAGTGTTTGTATGGACATTGGAAGAAAAGGAAATAAATAATATGCCATACATATATCACAAGATAAAGGTACTAGAGATGTCTAAAAAGGAACTCACAGTCAAAGAACTGGTACTGAGAGAATATCACAAATATTTAGATGTATTCTCCAAGAAGGCTTCAGAGCAAATACCTGAACACAAACCCTGGGACCACGCAATTGATCTAAAACCTAGATTCGTTCCTTGGAAAGGAAAGCTCTACCCTATGTCAATAAAAGAGCAAAAGGAAGTTGATGCCTTCATTGATGATCAACTAGCAAAGGGTTATATAAGACCTTCAAAGTCTCCACAAATGTCACTGGTATTCTTCATTCCCAAAAAAGATGGGAAGAAGCACTTGGTACAAGATTACTGATACCTGAATGAGTGGATGGTTAAAAACAACTACCTGCTACCACTCATTAGTCAGCTTATTGATCATCTCAAAGGATCTAAGCTATTCACAAAGATGGACTTGCATTGGAGATACAACAACGTAAGGGTAAAA
>JBBPUP010000831.1:0-10289 GCA_038094735.1 Exsudoporus floridanus
TATTACACTTAATGGGCCGCGGCTTCAGCATAAGCCCTGGCTCCTGGGCCAGGCCGGGCCCCCATTAGGGGGTTTTAGGGGCTTGTGGCCTGGCCTGCAATTTGTCGAAGCCCAAGCTCCCCTAAGCTGGGCCCGAGCCGGGGTTTTCAGGCCAAGCCGGGCCGGCACAGCACTATTTAGGACTTATACTACTTTAGAACTCTTGATTGCCCTGCAGCTTTACTTACTTGGAAGGAATCTATATACTTTGCTTGCTCCGAAATTAGAATGGAATAATTAAATGTCACTGAAATGGCAGTGGAATTATTAAAACAACTCAGAGTTGGGAAATTTAGGAAATATGACAGGTATGACAAGTATCAGAATACTTGTTATCCTATCTTTCGGGGTCATCCACACATTTGTTTGTGCACCAGCCCAAAGACAAAGAGTAGGAAGTATCCTGGATTTCCATCTGTCCTGCCATGGATTTTCCCTGAACCAGTCTGGCTCAATAGTGTTGTTGTTGCCAGGGCACACATTCATCAATTGTCCGCTGGCATGGATACCAGCTGGGTCACTTTTGACTTTTTTGGATGCTGGGTTCTTGAATGCTGTTACTGTGGTCTGATAAGGATTAAATGAAATGTCATGTGCACCTAAGATGTATGAAACTCACCTGGGTAGTTAAGCACACTGCACTCTGCCCACTGTGCAACTTACCCTCTATCTCCATTTCCACATTGATGTCATGGTAGGCATGCTCTGTGGCTTTCATTGCTGCATCCTTGTTGGAGTCTTCAACCTCTGATGTATTGGCACTCACATCCCCCAGCTCAGACTGCTTTCTTTTGAGGGAGTGGTCGCTGGCCCCAGCTGGCAACTGGCTTTCAGGGTCAAGTTCAGCAGGGTGATCATTGACCGATTAGGGTCTGTCATGGGTAGAGGTAACCCGTGTGGGTAGTGGGTAGGGGTATGTCATGGATATGGATGGGGGTACCAGCTGCCTACATCTGCATCCATACCTGCACCTGTACTGTGGGTTAGCCTCAAAATACTATCTTGTTGCTACCTATGTAAATAACTGTCATTGTTATGGATAGTTACATCAGGCTGGTACCTGGTGTGTCTTTTTCCTTTCTAGATGCTCCCGACTCCCCTCCACTATGGGAGTTACTTGTCAATGACGAGGGTATCTCTGACAAGCTGTGGGACCAATTCATAGGAGGGGGTCAACCTTTCTCTTGGAGTGTTCCCTTCTAACGGATCATTCCTTTTCATGGCTTCTCCCACGATGATGATGCACCCCCTCATCATCGCCCTCTCTGATCACCGCTCTGGACTTATGCATTTACTGATCAACGGACATTGTCTGATGGTCAGCCTTTTCTCTTTAACCTTATTCGGACTTACCTCTTCCATTGCCTTCTCTTATAGGCAATAGTTATCATACACAGTAACTTCCCAATTAGATCTAGAGAAGCCTGCCCTTATCTAGATCCACCCTATATAAGTAGCTAGATCATTTCATGTATCTCCCAACCTTGATCTACACTATCCTATCACTTTATCTGGGTTCTGCTTGATTGCGATCTTCGTTCATATAGATTGTCCAATCTGTGTTATCCCTGCGCTAGCCAGAAGAGCTAGTAACTTCTAGTGTTTCAGGGGTTTGGCCATAAACCAAGGAAGACTGCCAATTACCTTGGATGACTGACCTCAGTGTTGACTTGTCTCAGAAAGGGCCTACAGCACCGCATCAACTGTAGAAAGAGACAGGAGTCCCAGGCCACATCAGCTGGGAGGTTTCCACTGTAGCCTGCAGCATCCCCCGGTGGGCACCGCAAAGCATAACTGAGAGTTCTATGCCTAGTAGGTGAGGTTCTGAGAATGTTACCTTCAATTACCTGAGAGTCCCACGCCTAGTGGGTGAGCGTAATCATTGAGACACCTTGGTGCTGGTAGGAACCAGCTAATGTGATCCAGTGTCACTTGCTACATTACAGTTGATGTAACAAAAGATCAAGGTTATTTTTGCTTTAGTGCCATTGTGCCTAAAGTATTGGACTACCCAAGAAGAGGTAGAGCAGCCGAGCTATCAGAGGGTAGCAACCAGCCATCACGACAAGTTATTGGGGTCTTGGAAATCTCCTCAGAGACAAGGAACCTTCAAACCTGAACTCCCCTCTTGCCAATCCCCCACCCTGAGCTCTACAAGAACAATCCTACTGCTCATCTCACACCCATTGCTGCCACCCCTCTGATTCTCTTCCTTCAGTTCCTGTGCTCACTGGGACCCCATCGGACACACCTATCCCTCAGCCGTCCTTTGAACAGGAATAGGACCCACCTTCCCCTTCCTCCCCCATCGATGTAGAGCTTCCCGATCTCTAAGATGATGACTCAGATGAAAAAGACATGGGAGAATTCAAAGCCACTCTCCCTGAAGAATTTAGCAGCAATGCCGAAGACATCCAAAGATGGCTTATGGCCATGTCGGCCTACTTCACCCTCGCAGAAGATAAGATCAGGAATCAAGCCCAAGTTGTTATCTTCCTCAACTGCATGTCTAAAGGCCGAGGCAAGGCCTTTGCAGAGACATGGTTCAACAAGATTGCCAATGGTGGCACCACATGGGATGCAATCCATGATGCCTTCAAGAGCACCTTTGTCCCTCAAGATTCTGCTGCACACACACGCATTTCACTCACAAACCTCTGCCAGAATACCCATAACACCAAGGGATTTAACAACTTCATCTCAGCCTTCTCTGTTACGATTCCTCATTATTCATCATTGCAGTTACCTTTTTCCTTGACTCTCTTTTATTCTCACGATTACCAGCATTGTTGGGCCACACATGGTAACACTTGTACTCTTATATCCTTGACCTGCCCTTATGCTTCCCTTTTGGTACTCTTTTCCCACTTCGTTCTAGTATATAAACCTAGCACTCTATGCTTCCTGTCCCTCATGCTAGTCTTACTTGAACTACGATCATCCCCTGTGATTCCTAGCATGACCCTTGGACCTCTACAAGTCTTCATCCTACTTTGAGTGGACACTTGACTCCTTGACCTTGAACTCCTCTAGAGTCCCTAGAGGCAGTGCTCTTCGTCAGAGAGTCTCTCTCTACCTCGAACCCTTGAACCCCTGCTAGAGTCCCTAGCAGAACGAACCTTGATCCTTACCAGTACCTCTGGTGATAAGAACCCTTGACCAGAGACGTATCTTTGTCTCTACCTTTGAACCTTGATCGCTCAAGTCTACGGTCGTCCTACCTTAGGCCAACTGTAACAAAAGACTAGTGTACCTCTTCTGAGACTACCATCATCATAGGTCTCCAACATTTCTCACCGACCACCCTCTGATTCTCATTGGAGCTTACAAGGCCTCACCGATATCCATGACTCTTCACCCACTCCGTTTCCTCCATCTGAGGAAGACTTCCTTGACTCCAACATCCCTATCCAGAACATCAACGACCCTGACCCAGCCCTTGACCTATCACATCAGTTATCTGCTGCCCTAGCTCTCCCTCGTACCCCGACCCCTCCATCTCCGACCACTCATCCTACCCACATAGTATTCGCTCCACCACCGATACTCTTGACCACTATGACCACCAAACCTATGGAACTTCGCCTTGGTGCCCCTGAACATTTCGATGGATCCTTCGATAAGTCCCGATCATGAATGAACACCGTCCAATTCTACCTTGTCGTCAACAAAGCAGTCTACGATACAGATGAAAAGAAGATTGCTTTTGCCCTCTTCTATATGACCAAAGGGTCAGCCCTCACCTGGGCCTTGACATTCCACACTAGTTGTATCTCGGGAACCACCATTTCATTTGGATCCTTTGCCGACTTCATTTTGGCCTTCGAAACCTCGTTCAAACAGAGAGATGTTACTGGCACTGCGGTTGCCTAGCTAACAACCACTAGAATAACCTGGAAATGAGACGGGACATACTCCCCGTCACTCACCGACTATATATCTACGTTCCAAAACAATATAGCCTTTGCCACCATCACTGACCACAATGTCTTGATTGGCTATTTCTCCATTGGAATCCCCCCATCCCTGATGAAACGCATCATGTCCATGGATACTGTCCCTTCCAAGGTGGAAGAGTGGTATGCTAAATCCATCCACTTCCAAACGCAATGGGAACGAGTGGAGGAGATAGTCCAATGAAACCAGCAATCTATGAAAAGCACCTACCACTCATTTTCTGCTCCTGCTCCTAAGAGCCGCAATCCTGACACTATGGATGTCGACGTGATAAAGGTAACCAGGTTGACACCAGAAGAACACAAGCATTGCATCAAGAAGGGATTATGCTTCTGATGCCACAAACCTGGACATCTCAGTGGAGCTTGCCCGACCTTCTCTACCCCCACAAAGAAGGTTCGATGTGTTCGACAAGAGAAAGAAGCCAAAGAACAACTCCTGACTCTAAAGGAGATTGAAGATGATGACAAGGATGTGGTTAGGCGGGTCTTATTCTCAATGGATTTTTAAAATGGGAAGATCTATCAATGCAATCTTCCCCTTCTCATAGTGCACATGTAACAGTACGAGCTCTATCCAAATCTATGTGAATCCCTCTACAAGTTATAGAGCCCATGCACACTATGAAAGTCATTAACACCCACGCCCTTATTGACAGTGGGACAGATATCTCTTGCCTCGACTATCAATTCACCAGAAAATACCACCTACCACTGACCAAGTTATCTACTCCCGTCCTCATCCAGAATGCTAATCTCTTAGAAAATAAACAAGGACCGATCAAATACACATGTTGCCTCTTTCTCAACATCGAAGGGCTTGCTCATGATGTCACCTTCCATGTCATGTCTTGTGGAAAAGAGAACATTATCCTTGGGCTTCCTTGGCTAAGAACTGTCAATCCAAAAATCGATTGGCAGACAAAGACTCTCTCCATCTCAGAATTGACCAACCAATCAAAACTCCTCTACACCCTCCATGCTAGGGACATGAACTGCCACAATGAAGCTTATTGTAAGCTCCCAGATCCCCCACTCCATGAGACAATGGTTCATCGTATCACCAACCATCATCTCTTTTCCTACCTCCGACATGAAAGTGAAAACCAATTTATTGAACAGGCTTTGGACAATCGAGCAATCTTTTGTCTTCTTTGTTGCAGCAACCAATTTATCCCAAATCATTTCCCTATTATTGCTAAGCTCACCACCGCCACTGAATTGGCTGCAGCTGTGGAGAAATCCAAACCTAAGGTTATCCTTCCCCCAGAATACAAATCTTTCACCCCTGTGTTTTCCAAAGAAGCTACCACTTCCCTCCCTCCTTCCTGACCCTATGACCATGAAATTAACCTCAATGACACATTCACCCCAAAAATCAGTAAACTCTACCCATTGACTTCAGAAGAAAGAAAAGCCACTGAGGAGTTTATCGATGAACATTTGGTGTCAGGGAAGATTTGTCCTTCAAACTCACCACAAGCATCTCCCTTCTTCTTTGTCAAAAAGAAGGATGGAGGACTCCACCCATGCCAAGACTATCAATATGTCAATGAGCACACCATCTGTAATGTGTATCCACTCCCACTCATCTCTGACCTCATTGATAAGCTGCAGGGGGTGAAATTATTCACCAAGTTTGACGTACGATGGGGGTATAACAATGTTCATATTAAGGATGGCCATCAATGGAAAGCCACATTCGTCACCCACCGAGGTCTCTTTGAACTGACGGTTATGTTCTTCGGTCTATGCAACTCCCCTGCAATATTTCAACGTTTTATGAATGATTCATTCAGGGACATGATAGCTGAAGGGTGGCTGGTTATCTATATGGACGACCTTCTCATCTTCTCTCCTGATGAAGCCACTCATACAGAGCAAACTAAATGGGTACTTCAATGCATGATGGAGTTGGATCTCCACCTAAAACTTGAGAAGTGCACCTTTGCAGCTACCGAGGTAGAATATCTGGGAATGATTGTCAAACCAGGACAACTTGCCATGGATCCGGTCAAACTGGATGGCATTGTGAAATGGCCAATTCCCACAAAGGTGAAAGATATCAGATCTTTCCTGGGTTTCACCAATTTCTACCAATGATTCATCCCAGAATATTCTAACGTCACCTGTCCATTAATAGACCTCACCAAGAAGAATACCCCTTGGAAATGGGTTGACCCCCACAACAAAGCTTTCTCCACATTGAAATCCCTCTTCCTTTCCAAACCAACTCTGCAACTCCCGGACCCTTCCTGCCCTTTTGCCCTTGCCACAGATGCTTCTAAATACACATCCGGTGCCATCCTTCTCCAGATGGATACCAACGGAGATTGGCATCCCTGCTCCTACCTCTTTCAGTTCTTCTCCCCAGTGGAACGCAACTATGACATCTATGATTGTGAACTCCTTGCGATCATCCATGCTCTTAAAGCATGGCATTATTATCTCCATGGTTCCCCTTTTCCCATTCAGGTTTTTACCGACCACAAAAACCTGACCTTCTTCCGCTCCCCTCAATGTCTGAACTGCCACCAGGCCTGCTGGCTACTTGATCTCGCGGATTTTGACCTCTGTCTTACTCATGTCCCTGGATCCCACCTTGCTGGCCCTGATGCTTTCTCCCGCCGCCCGGACCTTCTCCCTCTTTCTGATTCTGATAATGACAATATTACACTTCTCCCTCCATCCCTCTTCATCCATGTCATTGATTCAGCCCTCTCCTCTCACATTGCTTCATCTTCCAGCTCTGATCCCCTTGTCTTGCAAGCCCTCCAATCTATGGATGGTTCCATTCCTCCGGCCTTTCATTCCTGCTTGTCCGATTGGCAACATATTGATGGTGTCCTTACCTATCAGGGCTGCATCTACATTCCACCCGATGGTGATCTGCATTGTGATATTCTCTGCCGTTGCCATGACCACCCCACCGTGGGCTACCCGGGCTTCCTAAAGATCTGCTAGCTGGTTGCTGCTGAGTTCTGATGGCTGGGCCTTGCCTCCTATGTCTGCACCTTCATTGCTGGTTGCGCTTCTTGCCAGCAGCATAAGACCAACACACACCCCACCACCCCTATTCCTTCCTTCTCCTCCCTTCCCTTCTGACAAATCTCCTATGATCTCATCATGGATCTTCCTCCTTCCTCGGAGTTTGACTTTCTTTTGGTCATGATGGGCCATGGCCTTAGTAAGGGGGTAATTCTCTGCCCCACCAAGAAAACCGTCACCACCGAAGGAATCGTGTCCCTCTTCTTCCACAAAGTATTCCTCTGCTTCAGATTATATACAAAAATTATCTCAGATCGAGGACCCCAGTTCACCTCCAAATTTGCCAAAGAACTGGGGCAAATACTTCAATATGACCTTGCTCTCTCCATGGCCTACTATTCACAGACAGATGGAGAGACCAAGCAAGTAAACCAAGAAATTGAAATGTACCTCCACATTTTCTGCAGGAACCAACCCACCACCTGGGCTGACGCTATCATGCATGCTGAATTCACCCACAACCATCACCCTCATTCAGTAACCGGAAAATCCTCATTCTTCTTTATGATGGAATATGAACCCATCGCTCTTCCCACTATCCTCCCATCCACCTCCATCCCGGCAGTGGAATTATGGCTCAAGGAACTAAATGCGGCTAGAGATGAGGCGTTAGCAGCTCACAAATTAGCTTGGCAAGTAATGGCCCATCACATGCGAAAGCCTTTCTTTCCTTTTGTGAAAGGAGACAAGGTTTGGCTCGAGGCTCGAAACCTGAAATGACTAGTAACAAACCCAAAGTTCGTGCCGAAACGAGAAGGACCATTCACTATAATCAAGGTCCTATCCCCAATCACTTATGAACTCTGAATTCCCAAGACATGGAAAATTCACCCTGTCTTTCACGCCTCCCTCTTATCACCCTATAGCAAAAATACCATTCATGGCCCTAACTTCCCGAAACCACCTCCTGACCTTATCGAAGGGGAGAAAGAATATGAAATTGAAAAGATCATACGTCATCGCGGCCCTCTGTCAAACCACTCTTTCTTGATCCGATGGAAGGGATTCTCCATGGAGGACGATTCTTGGGAACCTAAGCAGAATCTAAAATATTCAAAGTCTGCTCTCACCGAGTATAAGAAATGGCACTCTTCTGCGTTCTCTCCCTAACTCTCTCTTCTTCCTACCACCATGGCTATCAAACTCTCTTCCCCTATGCTCCCTTCTATTTCTACCCCTCTTCCTTCCTGTTCCATATCTTCTCCGTCATCATTAGAACCTTCTTCTGTTATTGAAGCTGTGACACAACCTTCTACCCCACACCCAGCCACTGTGTTTACACCACCACCTAACGATGACCTTCCACCTACATCCCTAGCTTCTACCCCATTGGAGGACCTTCATCCCGGTATCCTCTTTGTGGATGTCCCTGTCTATGCCCACCATCTACATGACCTACCCACCCAGTTAGACCTTGATCTAATGATGGGTCGCCTTAAGGACTCCCGCCTTGCTTCCACCCTCGACACCCATATGGATATTGGATCCCCTCTTTATGCCCTCTACAAAATCTTTCTCCAGATTGAATGCCTAGACACCCTTTATACCCTCAGCACATCAATCGCTCAGATCGATCTATGGGCAACCATGGTGCGCAGTATTAAAGACAACCTAGAAGAAGAAATTCTTCTAGCACTCTAGCAATTAGGAATGCTGGAGTTTGTCGCAGACATTGAACATTATCTATGGCAGATTGCCCCAAATGTTGTACATTCCCCCATCACTCTGTCTGCTAGCTCCTCTCCACTAGGCTCTGAGGAACAGCATCTTGTAGAAGCCATGGAGGCTAATTGGTGTGGCCATGACGGAACAACTCCCCTGACTCCATCTCACCCCCATTATTATGAAGCTTGCTTCACTTGCTGACGTCTTGGCCACATTTGGGTCAATTGCAGGTATTACCAGTGCCCCGCCTGCCTTGAATTGGCACCAAACCATACCCAAGGAAGGTGCCCTCACAACCGTACTCATGCCTGTTGCACCTCTACGACATCCTCTCTCTCTTCCTACTTGCTGCCCTCTCCCACACCAGTGCCTGTATCTCATCGCCCTCACAGAGCAGGCCCCTTATGCCATTGCACCACTCAAATTCATTGTCCCACCCTCCATCATCGTACTCACCCAATCACCCATGATGATAACCATAATCTTGATCTGGCCTGGGACGAGGCAGTGTATGCAAATACCTCAGGGTCTCCAGGACCTGACTATGGAGGATTCAACTAGGTGATTACGGGGTATTCACCATAAGCCAGGGGTAATGTTACAATTCCTTGTTATTTGTCATTGCAGTTACCTTTTTCCTTGACTCTCTTTTATTCTCACAATTACCAGCATTGTCGGGCCACACGTGGTAACACTTGTACTCTTATATCCTTGACCTGCCCTTATGCTTCCCTTTTGGTACTCTTTTCCCACTTCATTCTAGTATATAAACCTAGCACTCTATGCTTCCTGTCCCTCATGCTAGTCTTACTTGAACTACGATCATCCCCTGTGATTCCTAGCATGACCCTTGGACCTCTACAAGTCTTCGTCCTACTTTGAGTGGATGCTTGACTCCTTGACCTTGAACTCCTCTAGAGTCCCTAGAGGCAGCGCTCTTCGTCAGAGAGTCTCTCTCTACCTCGAACCCTTGAACCCCTGCTAGAGTCCCTAGCAGAACGAACCTTGATCCTTACCAGTACCTCTGGTGATAAGAATCCTTGACCAGAGATGTATCTTCATCTCTACCTTTGAACCTTGATTGCTCAAGTCTACGGTCATCCTACCTTAGGCCAACTGTAACATTCTCCCTCCTATCTGCAAGATCCCAGATCTCTGATATTAATGCTCTCTCCGAATGGTTCCTTTGGGGCATTAATCCTGAGATTGCCATCCAACTCACCCTCTCCAGTATACTTAACACCTCCAGAGTCACCATGAAGAAGATCTACTCGAAAGCATCCAAGATCGAAGGAAGCCTCCATCAAATCAAGTCTATCAAATCAGGTCCTCAAGTTCCCTGTGGCAGAGGGGCTCCTTACCGTAACCCTAATGCTATGAACATGGATTGTCTTACCATCTCTTCTGTGGAACATGCAAAACGCATTAGGGAAGGTTGCTGCTTTATCTGCAATAAGGAAGACTGCTCCACTCATAACCATCCTAGTTATAGTGGCCCTCACAAACCTAAAGGCTGTCCCCCTCCACAAATCATCTGCTCCACCATCACCTCTTCCACTCGGACCACTTCCAAGGCAGCCC
>JBBPUP010000833.1:0-10257 GCA_038094735.1 Exsudoporus floridanus
GCAGGGAAATCGTTGGAACAGAAGCTCTAATTGACTGTGGGGCAACAGGGTGTTTCATCACCAAGGAAGCAGTCAAGTGGATGAAACAACCAGTGTACAACTTGGACATTGTTACAGATGAAGATATTGGGCTGGTATCCAGTACTTCTTTTTTCTTTCTAGACTCTCCAGACTCCCTGCTGCTGTGGGACTTGCTTGTCAACAATGAGGGAATCTCTGATGAACTGTGGGACCAGTTCATTGGAGGGGTTCAACCCTCCACATGCATCTCTCTCTTCTGATCCCAGATCTCTCCCCAATGTCATCACCTTTGGATCATCCCTTCTCCTCATTCCCCCCCCCAATCAGTAGCTTCTCCTGCAATGGTACATGATAATTGTATACCCATATATGTGATCAATGGACCCCTCTGATGATCACTCTTTCCTATTTCTATTTCTTTGGACTTCATCCTTCAGTTGTCTTCTATGATAGGCAATAGTTACTATACTTGGCAACTTCCCAAATCTAGATTAGAGAAGCCTACCCTAATCTAGATCCATCCTATTTAAGTATTATGTCAACCGTGGTGTAGCGAGTGATGCTGGATCACATCAGCTGGTTTCTACCAGCACCAAGGTACCTCGGCTATTATGCTCATCCACTAGGCATGGAACTCTTGGATAACAGACGGAATGTTCTCAGAACCTCACCTACTAGGCGTAGGACTCTTGGTTACACTTCACGACACTGAGCTGGGGATGCTCCAAGCGAAAGGTGGTATCCACCCGGCTGGTGTGGCCTGGGCCTCGTATCCCTCCCTAAGGTGACGCAGTTCCTTAGGCCCGTTATGGGATATGGCGACACTGAGGTCAGTCATCCTAGGTAATTGACAGTCTTCCTAGCTTTACAGCCGAGCCCCTGAAACACTAGAAGTTGCTAGCACCGGCTAGTGCAGGGGTAACACAGATTGGACGATCTATATGAAGCGAAGATCACAACCGAGCAGAACCAAGATGAAGTGATAGAATAGCATAGATCAAGGTTAGAGTTACATGAACCAATCTAGCTACTTATATAGGGGAGCTCTAGATAAGGGCAGGCTTCTCTAGATCATATTGGAAAGCTACTATGTATAGCAACTATTGCCTATAAGAGAAGGCAACTGAAGAGGTAAGTCCAAATGAGGATAAATAAAAGAGGCCGATCATCGGACAATATCCGTTGATCAGCAAGAGCATAGGTTGGAGCAATGATTGGGTGGGAGGCAATGATGAAAGGTATTTCATCATCACAGAAGAAACCATAGATTGGAAATGGGGGTTGATCTGTCAGAAGGGGATCTGCCAAGTGGAGGATCGAGCCCCTCCTATGAACTGGTCCCACAGCTTGTTGGAGATTCCCTCATTGTTGATGAGTAGGTCCCATAGTGGCAGGGAGTCAGGGGCATCTAGAAAGGAAAACTATAGGTTAGGTGTCAGCCCGACATCACCATCTGTAATATTACCCTCCTCGTATGTCTGAAGCTCCAGCTCAGACTCCTCAAGGGCTGCTGTCACCAAGGTTCTCCTCATAGGTGGTGAGGTCCCAGTCCTGGAAGAAGAAGGGATCTGGAGAGGGGCAGCAGGAGCGGGAGTGACCTTGGAGGTTGCAGTGAGAGCATTGTAGTTCTGGGCAATGATACTGTGGGTGTCCAGGGGCTGGAAGATTGCAGAGGGGACAGCGGTATTGAGGACACTCGGATCTAAAGTGTCCGGAGGTGTTGCACTCAAAGCAATGGGGAGGAGTGGGGAGGAGGAAACTGCGGGGTCTGATGGGAAGGGGAGGGGGAGAGGATAGGCTTCGTGGGGAATGGGTATCAACATCCAGGCCTGCGGTGTTTGTCGTGGTTCCAACGGTAAGGGGAATCGATAGAGATTCCATAGGAACAGCAGAAGAGTCAATGCTTCTCTTTGGAGCTCTTGCCAGTATAGGGCGAAGGCATTTGGAGAAGGGGGTAATGGGTATCCCTGATTTGAAAATGACTGTTCCCCAGTGGCGAAGGGCATGGGAGGGATTGGCAGGACATCCTCCATTGGGTGGTAAGAGGGAGGCAGGGAAGATGGATTCCGGAATGGAGGGTCTGGTTGGGACACAGGTGGCGTCAGAGTCTGACTCTTGAGGAGACTCTCCAGTTCCTGGATAGTCCTTAGCAGGGCTTCTGCTTTGGCTGACGGGGTGGAGGACATAGGTATGGTGGGAGAGGGGTTCTCCAGGGGATATGGATTGATTGTTGAAGAAGGAGTCTCTCTCTTCCTCCAAAAGAGCAGAAAGGATGGGAAGCAGGACAGCATCAACGAGTTCTCCTGGGAGAAGGGAGATGGAGAAGTTGAACCCCTTGATATATAAGAGGTCAAGGGTAAGTTCTCTTGCAGTAGACAGTCTCTGTTTGAGACCGATGATGACGGGGAGATTGTCGGTGGTGGCCAAGAAGAGGGGGTTAGGGGCACTTGCTGAACACCAGGTGGCCCTGGTGAGAAGGGTGTGAAGGGCAGAGTATGCCTGAAATAGCTCGGCGACATAGACAACTGAGTTGTCGGCAGTGGAGGAGGGAAGGTCCTTGAAGGCCTGGAACGTCTGTGGGTTTTCGAGTAGGGATGCATAAAAGAGGTGACAGGTGAAGACCGAAAGTCTTCCTAGATGGATGGAGAATGGGGTGAGGGTCATCGGCTAGTAGTCCCAGTGATAGGGACAAGAGATGATTCGACAGAAGCAGGAGTGTTCTGTGATGTGCCTGGGAACATCTAGATCGGGATGTTGGACTTGGAGATGGGCTTGGGTGAGGGCTTGAGAGACTCGAGAGATGGTGATGAGGAGAGACTGGAGAGTGGGTTCGATCATGCTGTCGAATCTCACAATTCATGCAGTCTTTTATACTCCTGGAGGAGGGCAGTGGTATTGCTGAGGTTTCCTTCTGCCTCCCATGTTCATTCGGAGTCTGGATAGCCTTTCCAGTGGATCAGGTATTGCCTTTGTCTTGGTGTTCCCCAATGATTGATGATCTTCTTAATTTCATATTCTTCCTCTGTTCCTATTAGATCCGGAGGTGGCTGTGAGAAGTTGGGGCCATGTTTGGGAGTCTCCTTATATGATGATAGGAGAGAGGTGTGGAAGACGTTGTGGATCTTCCAGGTCTTGGGGAGTTTGAGGTGGTACGCAACCGCAGAGATAACCTTGGTGATTTCGAATGGGCCAGTTCATTTGGCTGCCAATTTCTGGGAGAGGACTTGTAGTTTAAGGTTTTTGGCTTCCAGCCAAACCTTATCCCCAATTTTCCAGGGAGAGAAGTGTGAGAAGGTCCGTTCCTTCATGCATTGTTGCATGAGTTTGTGCATGGCTTCGGCTTTTTTCTGGGCTTCATCCAGTTGAGACAACCTAGTCTCTAGTGTGGGGAGGAAGGTCTTTCCGAGTGGGGGATAAGACCGGGGTTCATATCCCAGAATGAGAGAAAATGGGGTTTTGCCGGTGACCAAGTGAGTGGCTAAGTTGTGGAAGAATTCCGTGAGGTGGAGGTTCTCAAGCCATTTGTGTGGTTGGGCATCACAGAAGATTCGAAGATATGTTTTGAGTTCCTGATTGTACCGTTCTGTTTCTCCATCAGTCTGGGGATGGTATGCTGTTGACAGGGCCAGGTCATAGATCAGGAGGCATGCCAGTTCGCATGCGAATGCAGAGGCGAATTGCAGCCCCTGGTTTGAGATGAGCTTTTCATGGAGACCATATTGTTTGAATATGTTCTTGAAAAAGAGCTTGGCAATTCCAGCCACGTCCACAGTTTTTGAGCAAGGGCAGAGAATTACCCCCTTACTAAGGCCATGGTCAACCACAACCATGATAGAATCAAAACCAGTGACAGAGGGGAGGTCCATGATGAGATCCATGGACAAGTGTTGGAAGGGGCAGTTAGCGGTGACGGAGAGGGAAGTGACTGGGAGAACCATGGGGTGGGTGTTAACCTTGTTTGCCTGGCAAACGGCACATCCAGATATATATTTCTGGATGAACGTAGAGAGGCTGGGCCACCAGTAGTCCTGAGAGATCCTGGCAATAGTACGGAGATGGCCCTTGTGGCCACCCGTGGGGGAGTTGTGGAGTTCCTGCACGAGTGTGTGTCAAGCCTTGGCAGGGATGTATAGTCAGTTGTGGAAGTATAACTTCCCGTTGGTAAAGGTCCATTCCTCAGGGCAGGAATAACCAAAGAGTGGCTCTTCCTTTTCCATGGCAGAGAGAGCTTGAAGAACCAGAGGGTCGGAGGGGGTGGATGAGGTGATCTTGTCCTGCAGAGCAATGTCAATTTGATTGATTTGGTGATCAAAGGCTTCCAAAGAAAGCAGTTGCACATCTGCATTATTGCCAGAGGTGTCAATATCATCCCTGCAGGAAAGCGCATCTGCAGGGGCCATTTAGGTACTGGGGAGGGCTTTGTAAACCATATCAAAGTCCTGTAAAAATAATAACCACCGAGCCTGTCATCAGGACAGCTTGCATGGTTCCTTGAAGTACGTTAGGTTCTTGTGGTTGGTAAGAACCATCACCACATGGGGTGACCCTAGAAGATACTGCCTCCATTCTTCAAGCCCTTGGATTACAGCCAGAAGTTCCCAATCAAAAATGTTGTAATTTCGTTTGGCTGGAGAGAACAACTGGGATAAATATCTGCAGGATTGGAGGTCTCCGTTCGAGTTTGACTGCATAAGCACCGCTCCAGAGGCAGTCAGCGAGGCATCCATCATAAGGATGAAGGGTTTCATAGTATCTGGGAAGGCGAGGACAGGTTGTTTTGTGAAAGCTTGTTGGAGAGTGTGAAAAGACGTTTCCTGTGCCGGTCCCCATGTCCAAGGGGTGGAAGATTTTGTGAGATCTAGGAGGGGTCGAGCGATGTCCGAGAAAGATGGTATGAACCTCTGGTAGAAGTTGCAGAATCTAAGGAAGAAGCGAATGGGTTTCACTCCCTCAGGGGTCTTCCATTGCTTGATGGCATTCAGCTTGACCGGGTTTATGCCAACCCCACCCTTCCCAACTACCATACTGAGGTAGTCGACTTTGGAGGCAGAGAAGGTGCACTTTTCCAGCTTGAGATACATTTCCTGTTCTGCAAACTGTTGCAGAACCTTCCGGATTCGTTTGTTGTGTGTGGCCTGATCAGAGGAGTGAATGAGGAGGTCGTTCATGTAGATGACGAGCCATCCCTTAGCGATGTAGTCAGCAAAAAGGTCGTCCATGAAGGCTTGGAATGTCATGGGGGAGTTGCACATTCCAAAGAACATGACATCCGGTTCAAAGATTCTCTGGGGGGTGATGAAAGCTGCCTTCCACTGGTCTTCTTTCTTGATTTGCACATTGTTGTAGCCCCACCTAACGTTGAATTTGGTAAAAATTGATGATCCCTTGAGCTTATCTATAAGATCGGAGATAAGTGGCAGGGGGTAGGCATTCTTGATGGTGTGCTTGTTAAGATACCAGTAGTCTTGGCAGGGATGAAGTTTTCCATCCTTCTTTTTAACGAAGAAGAAGGGAGAAGCTTGTGGGGATTTCGAGGGGGAGATCTTGCCTGACTTGAGATGTTCCTTGATGAATTCCCTACAGGCCTCCTATTCAGGAGGGCTTAGAGGGTATGTCTTGGCCCATTTTGGTATGAAGGAGTTCTTCAGTTCGATCACGTGATTGTATGACCTGGATGAGGGCAGAGAGGAGTTTGTTTTCTCCGCAAAGACACTGGCGAACTCCTCAAACACCATTGGTAGTGTGATAGTGGCCTTCTCTGCTTGTTGTGCCAAAGTCGTTGAAATGGTGGTCTTCCTGACCCAATGTTCTGGTCCTTCTCCATGCTTGCACATAAAGTGGTACCGTTCCACCAGGGCCCATTGTGCGAACTTCTTGACAAGTTCGTCTTCAATATTGCACCTATTGTCATGGTCAAGAAAACGCATCAGGTACCTTTGTTCCAGAATCCCAGGTACATTGGTCTAGGTCCACTTGTATTTGGATGGTACTATTGTTACCCGTCCTTCAGTCCAGTTAATCTTCAGGTTGATTGCCTGGAATCATGGCATTCCTAGGATGATTTCATCCTTGCTGCAATTGAGGATTAAAAAGTCTCGTTTTTCCTTGACACCTCTGTAATCTATAATGATGTTAGTTTTATGGGTGATAAGTCCTGACCTGTTTTCTGTTCCGTCCACATTATATGTCCAATGTGGCATATCTAGTTTGAATTCCGGTAATCCCATCCTCTGTACTGCCTGTTTGGTGATGAAGCATCCAGTTGCTCTGCAATCTATCAATCCTTCTGTTCCAATGATTTCCCCGCTCCTTTTCCAGATCGAGAGAGATAAACAAATAGCATTACGTCTCAATCTAGAAATAAATACAGGAGCTAAGGTAACCGAGGGAGGAGATGACGTTAGTCCATCCCTCCCCTTTAAAAAGATGAAACAGGAGGAAAAATGAAAGGATGTTCATCAGCGGTGAGGACATTGATGTCCTCATTCCAGGTAGTGAAAGGATCTTCCTCTTCAAGAGGGAGCCTGTCTTCTGCGAGCTTGTCGTTCAGCACCATGGTACAGGTGCAAAGCATTTGCTTGCGGTTTTGGGGAGTAACTGTGTCCAGGAAGGTGTCCAGGGCTGCCTCAGAAGTGGTCCAAGCAGAGGAGATGGTGGTAGAGTGGATGTTCTGGGGAGAGGGATGGCCCTTAGGTTTGCAAGAGCTGCTATAACCAAGATGGTTACAAAAGGAGCAGCTCTCCTTATTGCAGATAAAACAGCAACCTTCTTTATAATGTTTTGCACATTCCGTGGGAGAGATGGTAAGACAATCCACATTCATAGCATTGGGGTCATGGTGAGTAGACCCTCTGCCATAGGGAACCTGGGGACCCATCTTGACAGACCTGATTCGACAGAGGCTTCCTTCGATCTCGGAGGCTTTCGAGTAGATCTTCTCCATGGTGACTCCGGAGGAGTTAAGTATGCCAGAGGGGGCAAGTTGGGTGGCGATCTCGGGATTAATGCCCCAAAGGAACCATTTGGAGAGAGCATTAATATTGGAGATCTGGGATCTCACAGATAGGAGGGAGAAAGCGGAGATGAAGTTATCGAATCCTTTGATATCACAGGTGTTTTGGCGAAGGCTTGCAAGTGAGATGCATGCATGGGCTGCGGAATCCTAAGGGACAAAGGTGCTCTTGAAGGTGTTGTGGATCATATCCCATGTGATGCCATCATTGGCAATCTTGTTGAACCATGTCTCTGCAAAGGCCTTTCCTCGGCCTTTAGACATTCGGTTGAGGAAAATAATGACTTGGGCTTGTTCCCTGATCTTTTCCTCTGCGAGGGCGAAGTAGGCTGACATGGCCATAAGCCATCTTTGGGCATCTTCGGCATTGCCACTAAATTCTTCGGAGAGAGCAGCTTTGAATTCTCCCATGTCTTCTTTGTCTGAGTCATCGTCTTGGAGATTGGGGAGCTCTACATTGATGAGAGAAGGAGGGGGGTTCTGATCCTGATCAGAGAATGGCTGTTGGGAAGAAGCATCCAATGGGGTCCTGGTGGGCATGGAAACATAGGGAGTAGAACCTGGGGGTGGTCAGCAAAGGGCATGAGATGCGTGGTAGGCTTGTTCTTGTAGAGCTTGGGGAGGGGAATTGGCAAGAGAGGAGTTCGGGTTTGAGGGTTCCTTGTCATCGAGGAAGTTTCCAAGACCCCAATGACTCGTTGTGACAGCTGGCTGCTACCACCTGGTAGCTTGGATGCTCTATCTCTTCTAGGGTAGTCTGATACTTTAGGCACAATGGCACTAAAGCAGAATAACCTTGATCTTTTGTTACATCAACCGTGGCGTAGCAAGTGATGCTGGATCATATCAGCTGGTTCCTACCAGCACCAAGGTACCTCGGCTGTTATGCTCACCCACTAGACGTGGGACTCTTGGATAATAGACAGAACATTCTTGGAACCTCACCTACTAGGTGTAGGACTCTTGGTTATGCTTCGCAATGCTGAGCTGGGGATGCTCCAAGCAAAAGGCAGTATCCACCCGGCTGGTGTGACCTGGGCCTTGTATCCCTCCCTAAGGTGATGTAGTTCCTTAGGCCCATTATGGGATATGGCGACACTGAGGTCAGTCATCCTAGGTAATTGACTGTCTTCCTAGCTTTACAGCTGAGCCCCTGAAACACTAGAAGTTGCTAGCACCGGCTAGCGCAGGGGTAACACAGATTGGACGATATATATGAAGCGAAGATCACAACCGAGCAGAACCAAGATGAAGTGATAGAATAGCATAGATCAAGGTTAGAGTTACATGAACCAATCTAGCTACTTATATAGGAGAGCTCTAGATAAGGGCAGGCTTCTCTAGATCATATCGGGAAGCTACTATGTATAGCAACTATTACCTATAAGAGAAGGCAACTGAAGAGGTAAGTCTGAATGAGGATAAATGAAAGAGGCCAATCATCGGACGGTATCTGTTGATCAGCAAGAGCATAGGTTGGAGCAATGATCGGATGAAAGGCAATGATAAAAGGTATTTCATCATCGCGGAAGAAGCCATGGATTGGAAATGGGGGTTGATCCATCAGAAGGAGATCTGCCGAGTGGAGAGTCGAGCCCCTTCTATGAACTGGTCTCATAGCTTGTTGGAGATTCCCTCATCATTGATGAGTAGATCCCATAGTGGCAGGGAGTCAGGGGCATCTAGAAAGGAAAAAAATAGGTCGGATGTCAGCCCGACGTCACCATCTGTAACATAAGTAGCTAGATCTCCTTTGTATCTTCAAACCTTGATCTAGGCTATCCTATCTCATTCATCTTGGTTCCACTCACTTGGATCTTCTGTCAACAAGATCTGCAAGCTTGTTTTGTCTAAATGCCTATCAGGAAACCTAAGAACTGCCACTTAGGCTGTGATAGTTGTTCGCTCCATCAAGAGGCCTTAGAACAGGTAAGACATGGTAGCACCCATTACCTTATCCCGTAAAGGACCTAGGAACCACATCAACATAGGGAGGGATAGGAGGCTCAGACCACACCAGTTGAGCAAAGTCAGGCCCCACCATGGAAAGACTATTCTGCCATAGTTGAAGGTCACACCCTTCTTTGCTGCAAAGTGTAACCAAGAGTCCCTATGTGATGAGGTTCCAAGAACTGTTACCTGCTATCTGAGATAGCAGAGGCCTTGGTGCTGGTGGAACCAGCTGACGAGATCCAGTGTCACTTGTCACATCACAGTTGACATAACAAACATCCCCCACAAAGCATACAATGTGGACAGGACAGAAAACAGGACAGGACAGATAACCCAGAAGACTAATATAGTCTTAGATTATGAAGATGTCCAGGAGTGACAAGACCTCCTCATTTTAAACTGTGGCAAGGATGAGCTCATCCTCAATATGCCATGGTTTTGGACCATCAACCCAGAAATCAATTGGACAGAAGGATGGGTAATAATAGTGCCATCCAACTACAAGTGGATCCAGAATGATGGACCTGGAGTCCTGGAACAAAGATACCTCCTTCACTTCCTCAATCACAACAACAGGTATGATATTGAAGACAAACTATACAAGAAGTTCACAAAATGATTGCTGTGTGATGATGTGCATTTCATATTGGACCATGGCAACACTCCAGAACATTGGGTCAGGAAGACCACCATCTCTATGACACTGGCACAACAGGCAGAGAAGGCCACTATCACACTACCAGTCACATTCAAGGAGTGTGCAGATGTTTTCACAGAGAAAACAAACTCCTCTCTACCCCCTTCTTGGTCATATGATTACACAGTCAAATTAAAGGACTTGTTCATTCCAAAACAGGCCAAAACCTATCTGCTAAGCCCTCTTGAACATGAGGCATGCAAGGAATTCATCAAGGAACATCTAAAGTCAGGGAAGATCTCTCCCTCTAAATCCCTGCAGGCATCCCCCTTCTTCTTTGTTAAAAAGAAGAATGGAAAACTCCACCCCTGCCAAGACTATTAATATCTCAATGGACATACCATCAAGTGTTGCTGACCTATGAGAACTGTACAGCTTCCAGGATGCTCAACACTATAACCAGCTAATAGAGACTAGAAAAGACTTCTCACAGGGAAATCCAACAAGAACTAGACTGGAGTTCTTGGGGTGTTTTGTGTTCAGTATATATATATATGTTACAGGTTTGTTTGTATCTATGTACTACTAGTCTGTGCATAGAGAATAGGGTATGATATCATAGCTATGTCATAGA
>JBBPUP010000834.1:0-10244 GCA_038094735.1 Exsudoporus floridanus
ACTCTCACAAAGCTTGTAGCTCAACAGCAACTTTCCTCGTTCATCGGGGGGTCCAACAGCGGTGGACTTAGCATGCTCAGTATCGGTGAATCGGTAAGCCTATGCTACCTTTTTCGCGTCCTTCGTTCTGATGGATTTCATCTAGATGCTCAAGAGCCGATTCGGGTGACAGGTTCCGATGTTTCTGTTCTCCTGTGAAGTGAACTGGTGGTAGCATAAGCTTCAAGTTATATTATATGCTCTGCTCCTTGAAGTTGAAACCCAAACGCCCCATTCAAAGTAAGCTCGATAGTAGGCAAGAGATAAATCAAAAGAAACCGTACTAGAAAATCTTCCACAATGGAAAGTGGTGGATACCGAGAGTGCTGTTGAGTTGGTAAATGATGCTAAGTTCGCCACCGTTGCTGTGCATGCTCTGGCACAACCATTGAGCTCAGTCCGTGTAATTGCAGTAAACATGGCAAGTAGAAAACACAGTAGCGCAGTGGAATCCAGGCTGCCCACAGATGGTGGAAACCTGAGCAAAGCGGACATCATATATCATGACAGTCTAGCCAGCATCTACGGAGTCAGGCGATCATATACAGCTTTCAAAGGTCATTGTAGCAACGAGACCCAAGTCGGCGAAAGAATTGTATAAGCCAGCAGAAGCAGCCAGATGTCCTGAGCCATGTATCACCGCGATTTTCCCGCACGGTGACATAGGCCTGCTCATGGTCCTGTACCGGGGACCGAGAATTATGAGTATATAAAGTCTATGGACTTGAAGAGGGTTCCCGAGTAATTGGACAAGTCTGCGGTTGTGGCGACAAATTAGGGGTCAACGAACCAGGACATGGCGCTGAAGATAATCCGAAATCGGAAGGATCCGACAAAGAACGCAAGGAGGAACAAGGCGATGGTGTGGATGACGATGCATCTGACGCAGCTGGTGTTACATTACGACAAATGAGAGATTGACGAGGACGCCGTTTTGGTAGAGAAACCTTCCGCCGATAAGAAGTGTCATTATCTAAGTGGGAGGGCGGTGAAATAGGAATGGATGATGCCATGGATTTGATGAAAACTTGTGAAGTCGGCTGCGATGCCCGAACGATGGGGAACGGCGACCGGCGCGTAAAGGAAGACATGGCTTTTGTCGGCTTAACCAAGGCTGGATGTGGTGCCGGAGGAGGCGTGACGGTAATGAAGTATGTGGCAGAAAGTGAGTCTCGCATTTCCCCACAATTTCTTCGAGATCGCTTAGAGTAGGTGTCCCTCACGCTAAGGAGAGCGAACCGATCTACTAAATCGTTTATATCGGTCTTGGAGGTTTGCGACGGAGTATTGTGGCTCGGATGTCTCTTCCATTGAAACGCCGAGAACATTTGATCAGGCGATTCGAGGGGGAACGGTTGGTAGGCGCAAACTGGAGGATATGGTGACGGGAAGGCATGTTGTGGTGCAGTACCCCTATCGAGTACGTTATTATCTTCTGCTGAGGCGGTCATGCGACGCGACGCTGTTTCGGAAGAACATTTCTGTGGAATCCAGGACTTGGGTTGAATGGGGTCGCGTACCGCCTGCCGATCGTTGGAGTGGCTCGAACGGGAAGCGTCAAGGGTCGGAGAAGAGTTTTGTTCATTGCGAATAGTATACCTCCCCATGCGCTCACGTAGGGTATCAAGTGGGAGGGCTGCCCTTTCACAGGTGGGTTTTTTTCTCCAACTCCCGTTCGGTTTCTTTGTGCGATTCCTCCGGTTCTGGAACTACAAGACATGAATATGATTCTCTCAATCAACATCACGCGTACCCAAACATGGATTTGTCGATATGTCATGCCAGACTTCTTTGCGAGAAAGACCTTGTCCGCATGAGTAGGAAACTGATTATCGTTGAAGAAGTGTTCCAGAAAGGGAACATAATCCTATATTGACAACCGTGGCTCAGCCTTAGTACAGCGGAATAAAGATGGCACACACAGTGTTGAAGACGGGTCGGGGGTTAGTGCTCCTTGGCACATCATCATTGATGGTTACCTGTTTCGCGGATTTCTGGTGACTTTTGTATGCAGCCACACCATCTTCTACCCAAGACTTGACTTTCGTCACGTACAAACTTGCAAACGTGTCCATGATCCGCTTCTCCGAATTGTGAGGGAAAGGGAAATTAGTAAGTGCAGCGAAAGCATTGTTAATGGATTTTTCGTAGTATGACCGAAGTTCCAGAGTACGGGCATTGTAAGCTCGATCCATATCTTTCGCTACCATTTTATCTGCTCCGATAGCAATAAGAGAGGGATATAATGAGGGGGGATCTGGTAAACGGACTCGCGGTATCGCGAACGAACCGCAGCTTGGGGATTGAGGTTGAACACTGGTATTTTGGAGAAAATGCTGGTCATCGCGACAGACGTTTCCTAACATTGGAAAGTCGGCAACGATAGCCATGCAGTCGGATGTAAAAGGTAGAGAAAGGTTTGTAAAAGACGACCTTGAGAGCTGTGAGTATTTGGATGTGTTTGGGCGAAATGTTGATTGAGCTTAGTCATCCTCACAATAGCACATAAGTATCTAATACTGTAAAGAGAACTCATTCGTTGTAGTACACCGTATGATGCTAGCATGTAGGCAGAGGTTGAGTCAAAGTGATTGGCTTTTCGTAAACCTATCGCCGGGCATGAGTTCATCCAAGTGGCAGGCACTAGTAGCCTTTGAGTGGAATCCGTCAAATTACCATATATAGATTTGCTATTATCCCGACTTTGCGTGATTTTGAGGTCCGCGTTGTCCTCAAGCGCTAGACAGCGGTAAGTCGAGAGTTTCTGCACTGCGCCTTTCATCTTTACTCTCACAATCATGGATGCAAAACTACTTGGTGAACTCACTTGCGCCGAAGAAAATCTCGTATCTGCGATGCTGACTGGAGACGTGGGGCTTGTGACTTATGACCTCGCCTGGACATCGCTGTTGGACGGGATCTCTCAAGCATCAGCTTCTGGAGAGATCAACAGTACTACACTTACTGTCGCGGACGACGTAATGGCTCGCATCTCAACACTCGTGGATTGTTGCCTCACCCTATCTTCCGTACCTTCCCCCATCCTCGACCTAAATAAATGCTCACCCTCACCTTCTCACACCACCTCTTCTTTCATCCCCGAAGCGTATTCCTGGCTCCTGGAGAACGTTGCAAATCCCTATGCGTCTTCAGAGTTCAAAGTATCTCTCGCTCAGCGATACAATACTCCCGTCTCTGCGGTCAGCTCGTGGTTCGCTAATGCACGACGGAGAATTGGCTGGACAACATTGTGTCGCGATTTCTTCCGTAATTGCCGAGCGGATGCCGTGGATGCTGCGTACCGGGTGCTAGTGATGGGAGATCCAAGTTACCAGTGCCCCGAAACTACCCATGCTTTTGTAACCATGAAAGTCACAGCAGAGGGGCTCTATGCGACTTCCACGAAGAGCACTCTGGCTGGTGATCTCGATACTATCGTGAAGGACATGTTATCCGAAGGTAAAGTATTGGCAAGGGATGATATCAGAAAAGCAGAGTGCTTGCAGTCAACGCGCACCCTGGGCATCTCACAGAAAAGCTTAACGAGGCAAATTTATTATCCCCCATCCGACTTCTCATCTTCTTCACCGCTAGTACCCGGTTCCGGCCACTCTTTTACAGACGAGAGCGAACGTGAAGAAGATACATCGCCCCTATTAATAGCTGGTCGCAAACGGCGCTTGTCACCCCCAGAGCCAGCCCGCGTTGCTAGCCATAAGGTAGCCACTAGATCCGTGAAGCGTTCACGGTACGTGGCTGTTCTCATCAAAGTTGCGTTCCCCTGATCCTCTTGTCCATCCTACCATAGCCTCTTTTCGCCACCCAACGCTTGTTTGCCATCCACGTCGACGAGCACAGATGATCCATTAAAAAATGGCACCCGAAGTCCGATGCTGCGATCTGTTCCAATCACCGACGGTTTGACAAATTCCAATACACGCAAACGACGCCTATCCGATGTGGATGTCGTTAGGTCGCCAAAGCGCCCGCGAGATTCGACGGCTGGGCCACGCCCCCATGCTGTTTCGGATCCTGTTCCACTTTCCATTGACGAATGGTTTAAAACCAATTTTGATGCTCTATTCGCCCTCCCGCCGCCAGTTGATGTTGTCGAACCTGATCTATCGACGCAATGGGAAGTTGAGTTATTCAGTAACTATAGTATACTTGAAAATCCACAAAAGCTTATTACCCCTCGTGAGTCCATACTATCATTTCTTGGAAGCTATAGCTAACGTTCGACATTTTGCTAGCCATTCAAGACAACCAAATATCGTCGCCTACTGATTTGACCGCATTTGACAACCTTTTACAATCTCTTGAAAGTGGTGGATTTGTCGCTCCTTCGGAAATAATGCAATCGCCTACAATGGATCCAGTCTATGACCCTGTTTCGCAAGCCCTACCGCTCCTGCAGGATCTTTCGCAGACCATAGATTGGACTGCGCTCCTTAATGAAGACCCTCCTGAACCTGCTTGCGACCTCATATTCCCTCAATCCTATGTCAATTCTGCGCTTCCGGACATTGACCTCTCTGCTCTACAACTTCCTCAAGTTTGGACTGCGGTCGCTTTGTGAGCCAGTTAATTAATGTGTTATTGTCGGGACGTTGCAATTGTGAGGTCTTGTTGCTGGACTGTTAGTGTTATGTGTTTGATTTTGCAACAGGCAGGTGGATATTATCATGCATTACATATCTTCATCACTGTACCTATTTCGCTCGTCACACATTTGTACCCTATCATAGTCACCCTGCACTCATTCACATGGATTACAAAATACATAAACTAGTCTGACAGATACCCATCGGCATAAAACTGAAACGTACACGTCGATGTTTATGAGACCCATAAGGTATGTCTCCACAGACCACCGCATCATATATTCGCTGTACAGCTACCCCAGAGTTTATGTATGCACAGTGTTGGTATGCTAAACGTCGAAAGGCACAAAAAGCATAGTTCCCATTACCAAAAAAAGAAACAAAGCTCAAGCAAATGTCCTGTACGCCATGACATAGGGCGCGAAAGTGGGCGACACTCGAGTCCTACCCCATGCGATTGCTCGCCCATCTGGGGCCACGGCGGGCTGCAACTATCGTGGACGGTTGACAGCTTTCGCACTTCCGGTCAAATTCGCGTGCCCTGTGTGATCCTCGTGTTTCACTCTGCCTACGTAGCCAGAGCTGAGGGGATTTGTGACCAGGAACACAAGTGCGAAGCATTTACCATGCAGAAATCGACAGAAGGGATCCATCGCGTGCTGGTCACGAAACGGACGGGGAGATCGCTACCATATCTCCCAAACCGTGGAGATGAATTAGACTGTCAAACGGCGAGCGACATGGTGACCCAAACGAGTGGGGTAGTTCCTGAATCCTAGGCACGTCTGACGGCGTGGACAGCAAACTAGCGCTTGAAGGAGAACAACTACGACTCTCAGAGTCCGTAGGGAACAAGCGAGGCGAGGAGGAAGACGTCGAGGAGCTCTCTGACGGTGTGGTATCTCGGCGACTGTTCCGCATTCGGCCGGGAAAACGTTGCGGTAATGGGGCAGTCTTTCGCTTGCCTGGGAGCTCACTCTTGTCGGGTGGAACCGAGAAGGGTATTAATGTAACAGGTTTTGAGGTAGGGCTGGGACTTTGGAAACCTTTCGAACGGGAGACAGGCCCGCAGGTTGGTGAGTGAAGCTGAACGATATTCGTTGGTTGGGTATATTTGCGGACTAACAGGGATGGATGAGGTGCGCGAGACGGTATAACGGTAATTGCGACTGTCGCAGCATGTGATTGCATTTTGAGAGGTCGCCTGGATTGTGTTCCATCTCGAACGTTCAAATGAGAAAACCTCTCGACTAGGTCATCGATACTAGTCGAGGAGGGAAGAAGAGGTTGCCCATGTGACACGCGTCTCCACTCCGGCTTGCCGAAACAAACAGGACCACTTTTGCAGGGGAATGGGTCATAATGGCAAGTAGGTGGATAAGGCGATGGAAAGGCATGGCATGGTGCAGATGATGCAAACGCATTATTCCGTGTGGCTTCTGTCTACCGGAAATGAGAACAACAACTTTGTAAGGTAGATGAGGAGCCTACTTTGATTGTTCCTTCCGCTTGAGAGGAATTGGGAGGCTGAGACACAGGATCAATCATGTAGCCTTTCATGCGTTCGTATAGTCCGTCCAACGGTTGTGCAGTCCCCTCGTATATCGGTTTCTTTCTCAGTGGTTTGGCCTCCTTTTTGGTGCGGTTACGGCGGTTCTGAAACTGAGTACGGCGAAAGTCAATCGAGGCGGGGATAACAGTTGGATGGATAAATTTCTCACCCATACATGGATTTGCCTGTACTGCATGTTCGATTTTTTGGCGAGGAACATTTTATCTGCGTGCATCGGGAACGGGTTTTCTCTGAAAAAGTGTTCCAATAGCGGAACGTATTCCTGTACAGTATATGAGGTCGAGACTATATGATACGAGTAACACTAACCTGGTTAAAGGTACGAGAATTCCTGGAAGCCGCTTTGGTAGATGCCTCTGATGCTTGTTTGATACGTTGGACAATCTCTTCTTTCCACTCCCTTAAACGGCTAAGGTAGACGTCCGTGAAGATAGTTGTGACTCTCTTCATGAACAGATCACGGGGCAATGCTGATGTGTGTGCCGGAAATTCTGCTGCCGTGCGACAAGCTGCGGTGATAGACTCTTGAATACGCTGTTTGAGTTGTTCTGCACGCCGTTGATATATTTGGCTAGCTGCAGAAGCAACTTCAGAACTGATACCAGCATCAAGAAGCGTAGGTAGTAATGGGCGTGGGCTTGGTAAGTTGATCGAGTCGATCACGACAGGCGAATCGCTGGTCCCGGTGGAGGAATGACTGGGTGAATTAGAGGCTGCCGTTGCTTCTTTCAAGCGATTAGCAATGGCCAGAATATTCTGCATCTGAGTAGCGAACGTGTCCTCTGACTCATGGCCCATGGGTAGAGAGTGTATGCGAAACGGTAGTTGATGATGAGTTATTACGAGCAAGTGCTACTTACGCCTCAATGCGAACGGTACCTTTGTGCTTACACAATCGAGTCTGACAATTCAATGTCCGCATTGTTCTACTAGACGCCCGTAAACAGGAAAGTAACCAAAATTGAAGTTGAAAATAGCCTGAGTTCTGACACCGCTTTTCTTATCAATATTGCAGGTGTAATGACTGGAAGATCTGCTGTGTTGTGCCATGTCACGGAACTTAGCCCTTGAATACGTTGTCTAAGTTTAGCACGCGGGAGATACTATCTACCAGTGACTGGAGAAGCGGTTTCGTGCCAGCCGACGCGACGAAGGACTCAACTCTGTGCTTATGTAACCACTGGAATTTAATGTCCGCATTGTAAACCTGTGAAGCTTTGAAGCCTGTGTTACGGGACTCACAGGACATGCACGACATCGACTTGTCTCAATACCTTCACCTCGCCGAGGGAGACTTCTTGGTTGCCTTGCAGAGTGGCACAAAGAAGCTTGCTTCATACCATCAAACATGGTCTGCACTCCCAGATGATTTGTCCTCAGCATCGAAGAACGGGACCGATGTTGACAAAACTTTCTCCATCGTTCACTTCGTTGCCTCTCGTATTGCGGGCATCGCAGGTTGTTATTTAGATGTTAACCACAAGGAAGAAAGTTTTGCATCTCGGTTGCACAATGATTGTGATGCTATGCTTCACCAGATGAATGTTCTGAACCTCAACGCGCAATCAAAGATCTTGAACCCCGATAGTACGCCTCCCCCTTCTACACTTCCTCCAACACCAACTCCGAACGCGGAAAGTTCGTCCCCTCCGTTCCTTGCCCCTGCGTATCGATGGCTACTCGACAACTTGCATAATCCGTACCCCTCCGCAGAAGTCAAGGCTCGGATTGCGGCCGCATCATCATGCCAAGTTTCTTCCATCAACTCCTGGTTCATCAATGTTCGTCGGCGCATCGGTTGGACGATTATCTGTCGTGAGGGTTTTTCCAACTGTAGGGCCGACACGATCGATGCGGCTTATCGCGCACTGGTGAAAGAAGACTCTCAGCGCATGTTGTCACCCGAAGTTATACACTCCTTCATTGCGATGAAAGCTACAGCAGAGGGTCTCTACTCCTCTACCTTTGCCAGGAGCGCCTTCGCAGGTGATTTGGATGCCGTAGTAAAGGATATGATGGAGGAAGATAGGAGATTAGTTGAACCTCATCAAACTGAGGAAACGAACCTCGCTAAAGACCTGGCAAAGGAAACGCGAAGATACCATGCATCCGACACACAGAATTCGCAGTCAGCCCGAGATTCATACCCTTCCCCTGACCGATCCATATCAACTTCTCCTGTTCCCGCCCTCGACGACTCTATAACGGATGAGAGCGAAGAGGAGGACATCGTACCTCCAATCGTTGCTGGCTCCAAACGCCGTCTGTCGTCTATAGAATCAGCTAACCAGCCGTCCTCTTCTGTCAGGAGGCCCATTAAACGTTCGCGGTGCGCTCCTTGGTTCCCGCCACAACCCGCTGTTCATTATTCCTGTTTGTAGTACCTCCACGAGATCCCGGACGTGCCTCCCTTCTCCACCCTCAAGCAAACACGATAGTGACGCGTCATCACACTCGCCGGAACCTTCCCCTGTGCATTGCCTACAGCCCGAGACGAATAATGTGTTACCATCTCGCAAGCGACGTCTTTCTGATGTGGATGTCGACGGGATACCGAAGTGTCTGCGTGGCTCGGTGGCTGCATCCCGCCCCCACATCGTATCGAACCCTCTGCCTTATCCTAACTTGGGAAATGAGCATTCCATTGATGATTGGTTCAATGCTAATTTTGACTCTTTGTTCGCTATTCCACCCCCGGTTGATGCTACCGAGCCAGATTTTTCTGCGTCATGGGAAGTGCAAATGTTTAGAGATTACAATATTCCGGGAAATCCGAAACACACACCGAAGTGGCCGCCTGCTCGTGAGTTTTACATTCACCTACGTCATACTGCGACTGATGATGAAACCTCTAGCAGCGGCGGACACTCAGATATCTGTTCCAACCGATTTGTCTGACCTTGATAGCCTGCTACAATCCATTGGGGACGATACATTCGTCACTCCCCCGGAGAGTGCGCCTCCAGCCGATGTAACTGGCGCTCCCTACATGATATCCTTTGATTCATCGATACCCGACGTGTCGCAGACCAACATTGATTGGACATCACTTCTTGACGGCACGGACACGTATCAACCTACCGCCTACTCCACGTTTCCTCAATACCCTGCCGACTCTCAACCTTTACCAGAGATCGATCCCTCCATGTTACAATTACCTCAGGTTTTGCCCACTGTCAACTCTCAAGGAGACTTCGCCTCGAAACAAGCAAAACTGCACCGATTATATACCATGCAAGAGGCGGTTCGGCGGATGGAACAAGAATTGCAGGCAGAAGGCATCGTAATGTGAGTGCAGAGAGTTTATTTATGAACTAAGTAAATGTATTGACTGTGCACCAAGATGAATTCTTCGTATTCAGTACGAGTCCACATATCATTATTCAAATATGTAATTTTTCCCCTCACTGACCTTGCATATCTGTTCACGATCGCATATCATACTTTGTCAATACCACTTTCTGTATAATTACTGTCCACATCTCTTCCTCGGAATATTAATGGTACTATTCAAAGCGTTCAGTGGTAATGCAAGATGTCTCCAGTCAGCTACAAATTCAAGAATTTAGTAGCAAACTAGTGTCGCTCTGACACAGGCCCATCCTCCACCCGCCATCTCCCTACTTCTCGCATCGCTTGCTCGTCACCCACCTGAAGCCGTGGTGCATCCAACAAAGCACCGAGCATCTGCCAAGGGTCCTTACCACCACCGTATCGTAGAATCTCTGCTTTATACTTTTCTCCCAAATCCCGATTCAGCGGCTCGGCAGAGAAGACATTTCGCCAAACACGCGATGCGATCGCGCGATCGAACAGATAGGAGTAATACGTTGCCCCGTACCCATACAGATGACCAAACTGGGTCTGGAAGGACGTCCCCGCTGCGTGAGGGATGAGGCCACGCGTGTTGTGCAGGTTCGCCAGGGCAGCCGTTGAATCGAACCCTGGTTCGAGCACGGCGGGGGAGTGATACATCTGATCTAGCACAGAGAGCAAGATAGTGCCATGCGTGTCGATAAACGTGCATG
>JBBPUP010000835.1:0-10213 GCA_038094735.1 Exsudoporus floridanus
TCACAGACATCAATGAGGCCTTGAGGTGTCCTCCTATGAGAATTTCATTTCATATTTTGTGTCGGGGACCTTTGGTTCTCGCCTAGCAAGGAGTGGCGATGCCCGATGCAAACCATGTGGCGAACAAGTATCAAACAAACAAACAACCTAGAATCGACCGTACAGCTACTATGGTAAAATATCCTCACGGGACAAATCCGTTTGCGGATGGGAAATTTTTCTGGGCCTCTGGCATGCAAAAACCCTCCTCCACTTCGTGGAAGTCAGACATGATCCTTGCAACCATTGAAATCATGATGTGTCGAGTTGTTGATGAGTTGCAATACTCAAGTACTCACTATTGTCACGGCACTCAGTACATACCATTGTGGCTGTTCCCCAGACAGGTTATATAAGTTCTGCTCTCGTAAATGTAGCACTGATTTTGGGAAAGGCTTACTGCCAAGACGGCGAGGAAATTCATGACAACATATCTCTTGCTTTGGCTCTCCTAAGAAAGAGCAATGAAACATGTATCCTTTGTAATATACAGTTTATGTTTCATTATGTAATGTTCTCATGCAACGGAGATAACGGGGTTAGTGCTCGTTGGTAGAGTGCCTGATATTTGCTGCAGACAAGAACCCTCCCCCACTTCGTGGGAGTCGGGGATTACATCCGCATGACTTTCTCGTCATAAAGAATGTACTTGGGTATCTCGTGGCCTTTGTATCACGAATGCGCTATGCCTCAGTGATGTGAATTCACAGATGCTATTTGCATCAAAGACGACTGGAGGGACCGGCCTGGGTTACCCTGCATCTCTGTCAGATGCATCTGGGCAACAAGATCGTCATCGTCGTGTGTCATTCCAAGGGACTTCATCGCTGGACGATCGATGGGAAAGGAACACTGGTGGACTGGATACTACCAGAGAGAAGCGGTAAGATTCACGATAAAGTTTACGACGCGCCCATCCACTCTTTGTTCCATGGACACGTCCCAGCCGGAGTCCAGGAGGCAGAATAATATCTTGCACAATAACCATGTCCTCCTTCAATCGTGAGTAGTACGATTCGACTATCTCGACTATCTGGTTGCGGCCTCTGTGAAATGCGAAAGGGTCTGTGACATTGACTGAGACGTCCTGGGTTGTGCCCGCGCTTGGGGCACTGGAACGTCAGCTAGGAGGTGAAGTTCCCGCATATTGGGTGAGGTGCGTGTGACATGGTGCGCCGTAACCATCTTACCAGCGATAACGGCGCATACAGTATTCATCTCCTTGGGCTCTTTCCAGCAGGGGAGTCATGTTCCTCGTCTCGTTACCGTTCTGTTCCGGGACGAGGTACTGAATACCTGAAGACTGTTTGTTGGACGCACAGAAGATGACACCAACGGGACGTCCGGACGTCCGCATCGTTGGGATCCATTCACTTTGTTCAAAATACGGCTAGGAGTCATTTGGTTAGTGGAGTATATTCAATCTTCTACTGGATACAGAGCACCAACTTGGAGATCAATCAGGCGCTGGCATCTTGTTACCGCCTCGCGCTGCACGCTCCTTTGCGGGGTGATGCCATTTGTGCCTTAGCGCCGACAAAAGCTGTTTGCACAAGTTGGAACTTGAAGTCGTCAGTTTGGTTTACGAAGTGCTTGGAAAGTGAGACTCGACCTGAAGTGTTATGGAGTGGCAAGAGCATATATTGACCACATTTACGCCTACGCCGCGTTGCAACTTGAGGCGAATTGAAGTGAATTCATCGACGTCTACTGTGAAGTGGGGACGTGCAATGTACACGAGGCGAGTGTGAACTGTTTAGTACAGAGCATGGGACGACTTGGAGAAGGATGGAAATATCAGTGCAAGGAAAGACGGGATAGGGTTATACACCCTGTCGAATGCAGGCGGGAGGAATCATCGCGGTCGGAAACACGTATGTTTGGTCTAGAGGCTGTTTGGAGGCAACCGTGACGGCGAGTGGAGGAAATAACATACACAGAAAGAAGTGGAAGGGGATCCAGATTCCAGATCAGGGTCGTCTCGATGCTCTCCGATTTGAAAGTTGGAGACAACATTCAATGATCGTGAGGCGATGACGGGTGCAGATGGAAAGACGGCCGGCTTCGGAATCTCTACTTCAAGTCATCAAGAACTTTGATGGTGTGAACATGGATTTGATGTACCTTGAAACGGTCGTCCGAACTCCATGCTGAATGCTACGCGATACCATGCGATCCAAACATGGCCGTTGCGGGCATCGCGCAACCGTCCGACCGCCGCTCCATTGATGCGTACAAGGATCTACGAGACACCAGAAACCCTACTTTAGAGGAACAGCAGATCATGAGGATCGTAGCAACAAATCCAAATACGAAAATAGGTGAAACATGAAGACCACGAGATCCTGCAAAACATGTACGAATTGTTGCCGTAGATACATCCTTGCAATTCTCTATAGAAGGTATCCCTCCAGAAACCCGACTACTACCGCAGCGGGAATAATCGCTGTAGTATCATCAAGAATAGATCGAGACAAGCATGGGAGGGGTACAGCCAAAGTTCACACGTCAATATCCGCGTCCTTGCCAATGAGGAACGTGACTACGGTATCTGGGGCAAATATCGAAGTGAGTGCGAAGACTCGGAGTCGCCTACCACCACCACCCCCTCTTCCCATCTTCCCACAGAGGGCTACCAACATGGCTGAACTCTGTCGCGGTACGGAACACTGGCCGGCGACGTCACCGAACGAAGCACAAGACCCATCCAGCGAAAGTGAATATCTCGTGCTACTACACCCCCCTCGTATGCAAACTAATCATTGCTTACCACAGCGCTTCTCCACAACAATACTCAGGCTCACTCCCCAGTGGGGGACAATCGAACCCTTCGCTATTGGTGTTATGGTCTCCATGCTTTCCTTGTTGCCCTCCACATTGTGCTTGTCGGAATGTTGTTCACCCACCCGGAGCATTCGTTCTCGGTCTCAATCAACAACACGGGCGCTACTATTGCCTTGAAGGTGTTTCTCCATGTATTTTACCTGGTACGTGTGCACGACCTCTCGGTGGATGGTGGTGTAATGGTTGTTTCGAAAAGTTGTACACGGCAGTGCTCGTACTCTTGACTCAAAAGCTTGCGTTATCCGCCCTCATGGCGCAGCGGCACAAACTCACGGCCATACATGATATATCTGGTGCATGGAACGGAGTCGGGGCTGCAATCAGTGCTCTATGGCAACAAACTAAGGTCATGTCCTCGATGCCAACATTACTTTGGGTTTTGACATACTTGAGCTGCATCTCGGGTTTGCATATCATCTCGTCATCCGTCATCCACTTTGAAGCCTTCAATCATACTGTCACAAGTGTTGTTCCATCATCGATAGCATGGACCTCCTCATCTGTCAATCTTTCCACTCTGAATTGGAATAACATCACTCCATTGATGATGATGTGGCCACTACTGTTGACTGCCAAGGGCCTATCTGGAAGCACTCTATTTGATGTGCCATTGTCAAACTATGCTTACACTGGGGCTGTTGTGGATGCAACTGACATTAGTGCTGAGTGTGGTCTGCTTTCAAATCTTTCAGTTGCCACATGGAACTCATCTGATGGGCTCTATGTTGTTGGTGTTGATGGGCTTGGTGAGGTTGGTTTGCCAGCAAAAGGTATATAGGTTCTCATAAGTCATATTCTTTCATTTTACAAACAAACAAACACAGTGCTAGTGAACATGATATCATTCATGGATTTTATTGGTTTACCACCTGGAACTTCTGTGAGTGGTTCTTGGATTACTCTGTACAAATGTTCATGAATATAATCTAGTCTTGTCCAATTTGTGACAACTATGTTGGCTATCAGGTCACTACTGCAATTGGACTGGAAAATCAAGCCAATGAGGCTCTTCATATTAATCTTGAGGGTTCACTTCCATATCCATGTAAGTTTTGGATAAACCTTAGACTAGATTGACTCATCTTTCTTTAGCAACTCTTGGTTTCAATGTTTCAATCACATCACATTTTGTTGCATGTACCTTAAATGCAACAACAACTCATCGTTACCTTCCTATGCAAGATGGAAGGATCACCAGCACTCAATCACTGCCTAACAACTCTAAAGAAGCAGAACTTTGGACTGTTTGGTCATCAGGTAATGCCACAGAGTTAAATAAAATGGCATGTAAATATATTCTGCCTATTATCTATTGGCTAAATTATATAATTTAGTTTAATAATGCCCAGAACACAAATGAAGATTATGCATGTCAAGGTCTACAATTCCCTGTAGAAAGCAAGGAGTGTACTGTAATGTCTCCTGCTGATAGGTAAACACTCCCTTTCATACACATACATATTCTCTTAAATGAACTGGAACTAATCCTTCAAACAGATATCTAAATTCTTTGCTGGGTATTTTGTGGGCTCCTGCACTAGGGTCAATTAAAGCAATACCAGCATCACCAATAACTCTTGAGAAAAATGCATTGCAAGATGCCATTGCACAAACTGTAGCAGCATATATATGGTTGGGTATGTAACCAACCAATATCTGATATTTCTATTTATAGCTCTATTTAACCATGATTGCATAATTACTAGCAGGTGCAGTTGGAATTGAGTATGGAGGTTTCCAGCAAGATCAAGAAGATAGATCAATAAGCAATGATACTCTTGAGCTTAGATTGAATGTATGTATGTATTTTTTTTTTTTGCAAACTGATAATTAATCTTTCCACAGGTAAACACCATACCTGTAAGTCTTCTTTAATTATTTGTAGATCATATTATCTATAACTATTGGAAGGTTGTTGCTGGCTTGTTTGCTTCATTCATACTCCTAGTCACTGTGGTTTGGATGTTTTACTGTCATCCACAATCAACACATGCCAAGGCATTCATAACCAGCCCTCATACTCTGGGATTGATTTGGATTTCCGCCCACTCTACTAGTCTGCAAGATTTCACAAAAATTAGCAGTTCTGTACCAGGCCAATTGAGGCTAAAGGGAATGAAAGCTGAAGTTTGTCTGGGTAACATGAAATCTGAACCAATCAGACTTCTTGGAACCACAGATCATAATACCCATATGGATACAGAAGCCCACTCCTCTAGATGGCAGGCATATGGCTCAAAAGGTTCATCTCAATTTATCTTGGTATAAAGCCACTAATCAGTCAACATGTGATTTGTATTTTCTTGTAGGGCAATTCTTTATGCATTGGTTATGCTATGCTCTTCATGCCATTCTTCTTGCACTTCATGTGGTTTTAATATTCCTTCTCATATACCATCCAGAACATCAGTTCACAATGGCATCTGATAATCCTTGGGTGACAACAACTTTAACTATATCTCTTCAAGCATTCTATGTGGTAGATCCTGTAATATTGTGTTTTATCCTAATGTATTGACTTTGTCTTTCCATTTAGCTATACACTGCAGGGCTAGTGTTCATTACACAGCAACTAGCCATCTCAGTTATGATCACACAGTTGCATTATATCACAGCAGTACATGATATTGCTGAGGCATGGAATGGAATTGGAGCTGCTATTTATGCTCTTTGGCAACAAACCAAAGTATCATCTTCCATCTGGACCATACTCACTGTGGTATCCTATCTGGCATGTGTCTCCACTCTTCAAACAACTTCCACTTCCATTATCCAGTTCATAGCTTTCAACAGCAATTCCACCATTTCTATTCAGTCAAAAATGGTTTGGCCAAATGTTACTGTTCTTGAACAAATGATCACATTTTATTCATTGTATTCATATCCATCACCAACTAGTTTTCTGTCTAGTATTCAGACCATTGGTCTGCTTAACAACACACTTTATGATGTTTTAACCATCACTGATTCCAGCTTTACCACAGCCATCTTAAATGCAACTTCTCTTCAATCCAACTGTGGGCTAATGTCAAATGTCACCTTCAACTCAAGTGTACATTCTCTCAACTTTCCTAGCAATGGCTTTGATCCTGGATCCATTATATTAAATGATAAATGGACTGGTATGTTTTCTTGATTGCAGATCATATTTTGCAAATTATTAATGGCTCTTTCTAATTTACATGGATTTAATCAATTAGCACTGTATTTTCAAAGAAATCAAATCATCTTCGTTGATGAAGTTAATACTACAAATGTAAGTAGCTTTTCTTTTTCTGCAATAATTTCTTATCAGAAAAAAAATCTTCTGCTAGAATACTGTTCCATTTATCTATTTTCTGATTACAACTGGTATTGAACTGGATGAATCAATTCCTGCCAGTGTGTTTAACCCCAGTGTTAACATTACACTAGGTATTTGCTAAATACTAAACTTTGTATCAACAATTCACTTCTCTATTTATAGATGATGATGATGATCCAATTGTGGCATATCTTGCTGCATGCATCATATCACAACAAACCACTAATGCCACCATGAACATTCAGGCTGGCACTCTCATCCCAAGTCCAACTCAAGCTAGTTCACAATCATCTTGGAAGCTATGGAACCCAGAAATAGCAAGATCCTCAGATTCTCAAGTTATTTCTTTTGTAAGTTAAAATATTGTCTTATATAAATATATCATTTTTAATATGGATGATTAGACTACTTCAATATTTCTTCAGGCTGGATTTAGCATTTGTCCACAAAATGGATTTGCAGGATGCTCAATATTTGACAAGTATGTTTTAACTTCTAATCAGTCTTTATTACTCAGATTCAACTAATTATTGTAAGCAGTGCATCACTCTCAGCAGCAAATAGTTCCCTATATATCCTTACTGCAAATCAATTGCAGACAACTATTGAATATTCAGTAGCAGGAGCAATTTGGACAGGTGAATATATATATATAATCTATCTTATATATCATTTATCCATTATTTTTCAAGCTGGTCAATTGGGATTAAATCAAGGAGGATTTGATCGCATGACAGGTGAAAGTCAAGTCACACAAGTGATTACTAAATGGAGATTGAATGTAAGTATAATAAGTTATTGTTTAAATAGTATATCTCTTGCTAAGCTAAAGTACTCTACAGGTCAATATGATTCCAGTAAGAGCTATATATATTTATCTCATTTCACAAAGATTTTATTTCCTTTTAGGCTATATTTGCTTCAATAGCATCACTTATTCTCTTTATATTGGCATTATGTTTGATCAGAATTCCTTCAAGATTGCCACAGCATGGTTCATCTATTACTGGACTGAGTGTCCTGGAGATACTCTGGATTGCAGCACATTCCAAAACTCTCACTGAACACTTGGCAGATGTCAACAACCCATCATTAGATCACCTAAGAAGGATGGGCATGTTCAAATTGTGTCTTGGAAATGTTAGAAACTCTCAGTCTGATGCAGCTGAGAGCAAGACACTCCTAGAATAAAAAGAGATGAGCATTTCCTCCATTCTTGTTCTATGGGCAGTTCAATATATATGCATATATAGTACATCTGATATAGAACTTGCATTTGCATTGAACAGACAGCATGCAAATGATACCTGATATTTTTTCTATTGGTTTTGATATACAGATTCAAATTTTCATTATTATATATAGAATTGAAGTTTATATTTTTTATTGAGTATACATAAATTATGCTAGCCACTTTCTCATGCTTTTTGGATCTGTCATGGCTAGTGATGATGTGAATGGAAACCACAACAAATTTGTATAACAAACATTTAAAATCAAATTTTCTAGAGTTCTAAGTAGCCTTAATGTTTGATTAGGGCAAGATGTGTGGCAGAATGAAGTAAATCCATAGAAAGCATAATGATATTTCTGATAGGGCATGCTGTAATATCAGCAGGATGTTCTGAACTAATGGATAGTAGAATGTTTGCATAGCAAAACTAAAAATAGACATCCAAGTCTTACAATAGATCTACATGTGCAAATATTGATATCAATTGCTATATGCCAATAATAAATTGTGATACCTTCAACCATTACAATAGAACAGCCTAAGTTTACTCTTGCATATATGTCAATTATGGGAATGTAACAAATTGGTCATCCTTTGAAGTCAAGGAAAGAGTTGCCTACCACCCTTTTCTCTTTCCATCCTTCTACTCAACTATGCCAACATTGCTGATCTCAATCCTTCAGATTATTACAGTAGCAATTGCTTACAGTGGCTCAAAAAAGTGTCCCAATATTTGACTATTTGGAAAAGACTTGACATTTTTGGGAGAACCAAAAGGCATTAGCTCTAACTCTTGCTGGGTTATTAATAGCACTAGTCCCTGCCCTGACAATGAGCCATTAGTCATGTGATTTGGTTGCAATGGCACTGAGATATAACCATATCAGAATGACACATCATTGAAATACTTCTTTGAGCAACATTTCTATTCTATGATTTTAGTATTCTATATGCTCTCCCTTTGCTATTATGACTTCCACTGGTCTTCTAGGCATGCATTCTATCAATCCTTAATATTTCTCAGCCTCTGTCTTGCCTCATTCCATCTCAATTCTTCCAACTCCTCTTAATGGTGTTGTATAACCATTGAGCTTTTTTTCGAGAATTTGCCACAGAATTAAGATCTGGAGATTATGCTAGCCAGTCAAAAACTTTGATTCCATGATATTCCATACACTATATAACTCTGAGAGACATTTTTGCAGTTATTATCTTGTTGAAGAATAATGCCCTCTTTAAAGATTTTAGAATTGTTCATAATAGAAAGTAGATTATCCTCCAAAATAGAGACATACTGCTTGGTGTTCATCCTCCCTTCAACCTCTGCAAGGGTCCCCACTCCATTCCAGTTTATGTATTTCCAAACCATCAAGGAGCCTTCTCTAAACTTTACTGCTTCCTATATCTTTTTGTCTTGCAAAGGCTTTTCTGTCAATTTCTACATATATTTCCTTCTATCTGATCCAATTATATTGATATTTGTTTTATCTGACCAAATGACCCTAGTCTGGTTCTTTTATAGTCCAGTATTCATACTTGAGAGCAAAGACTAGCCTGTGTTGCCTATATTTTATAGGCACAAGTAGTTGCTTTTTCTTAACTACAGCCTTGAGAGATGCAGACTTGAGTACATTTATAATATTCTGAGCACAGACAGGAGGGGAGAGGGCAGAATTAATAAAATGGAATTGCCTGGATAGCATTTTTGGCCTTGCTAAAAATAATACTACAGATAATTCTTCTTTATTAGTAGGAGAAAGCTTGGAAGAACATTCTAATTTAATGTTTTTCTTGTCTTGATGGGTTTCCTAGCTATTCCTGGCCATAGTAGATCTTCCCAAACCAGTATGAGAGAATATCTGCCTAGCAAAAAGGCCAAATTCAAAGAAAAGGAGAATATTGGCTCTTGTTACAATTCCCTATTTTCTTCTTGACCACATCCTTCATCTATGTTTCCTGCTTAACTCTTTCAGTTACCAGCATTGTTGGGCTGTGCATGGTAACCTTTGTACTAATACATCTTTGAACCTACCCTTATGTTCTCCTTTTGTTCATACTTTCTCACCACATTCAAGTATATAAACCCCACCTAGCACTACTTTTGTTCCTCATGCTAGTCTTACTCGAACTACCATCTTGTCTCTCAATCCCTAGCATGATCCCTTGGACCTCTATAAGTCTCTGTTCTACTTTGAGTAAATGCTAGACTCCTTGACCTTGAACCTTTCCAGAATCCCTGGAGACAGCATGCCTTTGTCAGAGAGTCCCTCTGCCACCTTGAACCACCCTTGAACCTCTCCAGAGTCCCTGGAGATAGTGTACCTTCTTTAGAGAGTCTCTCTCTTGCACCTTGAACCCTCAAACCTTGAACACTTGAGTCTACAGTTATCCTGTCCCAGAAAAACTGTAACAAAAGACTAGCATACTTTGCAAGACTACCATTGTCGTAGTTCTTCACCATTTCTCAATGACCCCCCTTTGATCCTCGTTGGGGCCTACAAGGTCTCACTGACACTCATGACTCCTCCCCTGCCCCCTTGCCCCCATCTGAAGAAGACTTCTTAGATCCTGACATTTCCATCCAGAACGTCAATAACCCCAACCTCTCCCTCGACCTTTCACATTAGTTGTCCACTGCCTTAGCCCTTCCCCATACACCCACTCCCCCATCTCCTACTACTCGTCCTTCCCACTCTGTCTTCACTTCTCCTCCCCCTCCACCAACATTGCCTACCATGACAACAAAACCCACTGAACTCTGCCTTGGTATTCCTGAACACTTTGATGGATTG
>JBBPUP010000838.1:0-10173 GCA_038094735.1 Exsudoporus floridanus
CAGTTGCCTTCTCTTATAGGCAATAGTTGCCATACATAGTAACTTCCTGATATGATCTAGAGAAGCCTGTCCTTATCTAGATCTCCCCTATATAAGTAGCTAGATCAGTTCATGTAACTCTAACCTTGATCTATGCTATTCTATCATTTCATCTTGGTTCTGCTCAATTGCGATCTTGCTTCATATAGATTGTCCAATCCATGTTACCCCCATGCTAGCTGGTGCTAGCAACTTCTAGTGTTTCAGGGGTTTGGCCATAAACCTAGGAAGACTGCTAATTACCTAGGGCGACTGACCTCAGTATTGCCATATTCCATAATGGGCATAAGGAACCGCATCACCTTAGGGAGGGATACGAGGCCCAGGCCACACCAGCCAGGTAGTTTCTGCCTTTCACTTGGAGCATCCCCAGCTTAGCATCGTGAAGCATAACCAAGAGTCCTATGCCTAGTAGGTGAGGTTCCAAGAACGTTCTGTCAGTTATCCAAGAGTCCCATGCTTAGTGGATGAGCATAACCGCTGAGGTATCTTGGTGCTGGTAGGAACCAGCTGATGTGATCCAGCATCACTTGCTATGTCATGGTTGATGTAACAAGCAGGTCTGCACCTTGTGTGTCTATTGTAGTTGGATCGAGTAAGTGGGATGGACAATGACATGGTGGAGATGGTGTGGCATGGTGTTGCTTACCTTCTTGTTAGCCCCATTGGCCTCAGATTTAATAAGAATGACAGCATCACAATGCCTTTTCCAGAATGCGTTGGTGTTTCATTTCACTGAGGGAGGAACATGTCAGTGAGATATTAGTAGAGTCAGACGTACTAGTAATACTTACACTTGTAATCTCCTTTCATGATCCTATTCATGAGCCTTGGCTCAAGCTCACCGAGCTTTTGGAGGAGTGCCAGTGGATGCTTGAGAACAGCAGATGATCCACATTTGGTGACAAGACGTTTGTTGTATTCTGCCATTGCCTTGGCCCACCGCTTGGACATCATCTTGTGAGAGACCCACTTGAACTCAGCTCGCATGTTCATGAACAGGTAAAATTCATTGGATTCTTTTATGACCAACACATGTGCATCAATGTTGGTGGTGAGAGAAAAGAAGCACTGTGAGTGGGTGAGGCCATCGACACGGAATCATGGAAGCATGAGGGATGCTGAAGCCTGGGTGGCGGAGGATAGTACACCAGTCACCGCCGTGACAGTCTTTGGCAGAGTGGGCTCCTTAGCTGTGGACATGGAGTAATGACTTGGAAATGACTTGGATCCACCACATGTTGACGTCAGCTGTGGCATGTTGATGGGTGTGGCTGAAACACTTATGGTCTTGGTCTTGAAGTAGTAGTCGAGGTGGCCAGGATGAGAAATGTCAGACTTAGGCACAGTATGAAGCAAGGCCTGTGCATCCAAGCCTGAAGGCTTGGTGAGAGAGCCTAGCCATGCTTGTTTGATGATAGGAGGCATAGTTTCGACAGAGCTTGCTTCGATGTGGGAGTCTTTGATAGGAGAGGTTTCTGGTGAGAGAACGGCAGTCGTGAGGGCAGTCCCACTAACTCTGTTGATGGGCAATGCAGGTTCCAACTTGCACTTCATGACCATGGTAGTAGTGTTCATGGCATTTGGACTGGCAGGTTGATTCAGAAGCTGAAGGTTGATCTTCAACTCCTCGAGAATGGGATGGCTTGCCTGGAGTGCAAGGTCAGCAGTGGCATTGTGTTCAAACTCGAGTGACTGTATTGTAACAGGGTCATTGAACTTGGTAGGCTCTTCTTTAATGTCAACTAACCCACCAAACATTGATGCATGATCAGAGGTGATTAAACCGAACATTTCGCCCAAGTGAGTGACAGCTAATTCTGGAAGAGTTTCGAAGCCAGACAAGACACCATTCTTGAGAATTTCATTGTGAAGTGTTGTGATTGTGGAAACAAGGCTGACGTGATGAGAATCATAGATTGAGGTAAGGAATGGATTTTCCTGCTTCAAGCCACTGTGTGCAGTACTGGCACAACCATAGGCTATACAAATGTTTCGGCAGAGAACAAAGTTGTGGCTGAGAGCAACTAGGACAGTAATCCCACTTGGCTGAACTTGTTGGAGTGAGTTCCAGCCCTTGTGAGAGCCCTCAATCCAACTGCCATCGGATGGAATGTTCTGATGGCGGCGTTCAAGGTAGCCCTTTCAAACATAATTAAGCTGCTCCTTGTGCACCTGATCACCAAGACAGTCAATACGACATGCACGAGGCAAGGAACAATGTGTGTGTACCTGCATAGCAGCGGCAGACCACACTGTCCCCTTTTCAGCCCACTTGGCAAATGTTACGTCAACCCGTGACATAGCAAGTGATGCTGGATCACATCAGCTGGTTCCTACCAGCACCAAGGTACCTCATCTGTTATGCTCACCCACTAGGCATGGGACTCTTGGATAACAGGCAGAACGGTTCTCGAAACCTCACCTACTAGGCGTAGGACTCTTGGTTACACTTTGTGACACTGAGCTGGGGATGCTCCAAGCAAAAGGTGGTATCCACCCGGCTGGTGTGGCCTGGGCCTCATATCCCTCCCTAAGGTGATGCGGTTCCTTAGGCCCGTTATGGGATATGGTGACACTGAGGTCAGTCACGCTAGATAATTGACAGTCTTTCTAGCTTTACAGCTGAGCCCCTGAAACACTAGAAGTTGCTAGCACCGGCTAGCGTGGGGGTAACATGGATTGGACAATCTATATGAAGTGAAGATCGCAATTGAGCAGAACCAAGATGAAGTGATAGGATAGCATAGATCAAGGTTAGAGTTACATGAACCAATCTAGCTACTTATATAGAGAGGATCTAGATAAGGGCAGGCTTCTCTAGATCATATTGGGAAGCTACTACATATGGCAACTATTGCCTATAAGAGAAGGCAACTGAAGAGGTAAGTCCGAATGAGGATAAATGAAAGAGGCTGACTATTGGACAGTATCCATTAATCAGTGGGAGCATAGGTTGGAGCGATGATTGGAGAGAAGGCGATGATGAAAGGTATTTCATCATTGTGGAAGAAGCCATGGATTGGAAATGGGGGTTGATCCATCAGAAGGGGATCTGCCAAGTGGAGGGTCGGGCCCCTTCTATGAACTGGTCCCACAGTTTGTTAGAGATTCCCTTGTCATTGATGAGTAGGTCCCACAGTGGTGGGGAGTTGGGGGCATCTAGAAAGGAAAATGATAGGTCGGATGCCGGCCCGACATCACCATCTGTAACATTACCCTCCTTGTACATCTGAAGCTCCAGCTCAGACTCCTCAAGGGCTGCTGTCACTGGGGTTCTCCTTGTAGGTGGTGAGGTCCCAGTCCTGGGAGAAGAAGGGATCAGGGGAGGGGCAGCAGGAGTGGGAGTGGCCTTGGAGGTTGCAGTGAGAGCATCGTAGTTCTGGGCAATGATACTGTGGATGTCCAGGGGCCAGGAGATTGCAGAGGGGACAGCAGTATTGTGGACACTTGGATCTAAAGTGTCTGGGGGTGTTGCACTTGAAGCAACGGGGAGAAGTGGGGAGGAGGAAACTGTAGGGTCTAACAGGAAGGGGAGGGGGAGAGGATAGGCTTTGTGAGGGATGGGTATCAACATCCAAGCCTATGGTGTTTGTCGCGGTTCCAGCGGCAAGGGGAACTGATAAGGATTCCATAGGAACAGCGGGAGAGTCAATGCTCCTCTTTGGAGCTCTTGCCAGTACAGGGTGAAGGCGCTTGGAGGAGGGGGTAAGGGGTATCCTCGATCTGAAAATGACTGCTCCCCGGCAGCGAAGGGCACAGGAGGGATGGGTAGAACGTCCTCCTTCGGGTAGTAAGAGGGAGGTGGGGGAGACGGGTTCCAGGGTGGAGGGTCTTGGTGGGACACAGGTGGAGTTGGAGTCCGACTCTTGAGAAGGCTCTCCAGTTCCTGGATGGTCCTCAGCAGAACTTCTGCTTTGGCTGATGGGGTGGAGGGCATAGGTGTGGCAAGAGAGAGGTTCTCCAGGGGATACAGGTTGATCATTGAAGAAAGAGTCTCTCTCTTCCTCTGAAAGAGCAGAAAGGATGGAAAGCAGGACGGCATCGATGAGTTCTCCTGGGAGAAGGGAGATGGAGAAGTTGAACCCCTTGACATATAAGAGGTCAAGGGTAAGTTCTCTTGCAGTGGACAATCCCTGTTTGAGACCGATGATGATGGGGGGGTTCTTGGTGGTGGCCGAGAAGAGGGGGTTAGGGGCACTTGCCGAACACCAGGCAGCCTGGGTGAGAAGGGTGTGAAGGGCAGAGTATGCCCAGAACAGCTCAGTGATGTAGACAACTGAGTTGTCGGCGGTGGAGGAGGGGAGGTTCTTGAAGGCCTGGAACGTCTGTGGGTTCTTGAGTAGGGATGCATAAAAGAGGCGACGGGCGAAGACCGAGAGTCTTCCGAGACGGATAGAGAATGGGGTGAGGGTCATCAGCTAGTAGTCCCAGTAATAGAGACAGGAGATAATTTGGCAGAAACAGGAGTGTTCCGCAGTGTGTCTGGGAACATCTAGGTCAGGGTATTGAACTTGAAGATGGGTCTGAGTGAGGGCTTGAGAGACTCGAGAGATAGTGATGAGGAGAGACTGGAGAGTGGGTTCGATCATGCTGTCAAACCTCACAGTTTGTGCAGTCTTTTATACTCCTAGAGGAGGGCAGTGGCATTGCCGAGGTTTCCTTCTGCCTCCCATGTTCATTCAGAGTCTGGATAGCCTTTCTAGTGGATCAGGTATTGTTTTTGTCTCAGTGTTCCCTGATGATTGATCATCTTCTCAATTTTGTATTCCTCCTCCATTCCTATTAGATCCAGAGGTGGCTATGAGAAGTTAGGGCCGTGTTTAGGAGTCTCCTTGTACGATGATAGGAGAGAGGCATGGAAGATGTCATGGATCTTCCAGGTCTTGGGGAGCTTGAGGCTGTATGCGACTGCAGAGATGACCTTGGTGATTTCGAATGGGCCAGTTCGCTTGGCTGCCAATTTCCAGGAGAGGACTTGTAGTTTAAGATTTTTGGCTTCCAGCCAAACCTTATCCCTGATTTTCCAGGGGAAGAAGCATGAGAAGGTCCATTTCTTTATGCGTTGTTGTGCGAGTTTGTGCGTGCTTTTGGCATTTTTCTGGGCTTCATCCAATTGAGACAACCTAGTCTCTAGTGTGGGGAGGAAGGTCTTTCCAAGTGGGGGGTAAGACTGGGGTTCGTATCCCAAGATGAGAGAAAATGGGGTTTTGCCAGTGACCGAGTGAGTGGCCAAGTTGTGGGAGAACTCTGCAAGGTGGAGGTTCTCGAGTCATTTGTGTGGTTGGGCATCACAGAAGATTCGAAGGTACATTTCGAGTTCCTGGTTGTACCATTCTGTTTCTCCATCTGTCTGGGGATGGTATGCTGTTGACAGGGCCAGATCGTAGTTCAGGAGGTGTGCCAGTTTGTGTGCAAATGTGGAGGCGAATTGCGGCCCCCAGTCAGAGATGAGCTTTTCATGGAGACCATATCATTTGAATACATTCTCGAAAAAGAGCTTGACAATACTGGCCGCATCCACGGATTTTGAGCAAGGACAGAGAATTACCCCCTTACTAAGGCCATGATCAACCACGACCATGACAGAGTTGAAACTGGAGACAGAGGGGAGGTCCATGATGAGATCCATGGACAGGTGTTGGAAGGGGTGGCTGGTGGCGATGGAGAGGGAAGTGACCGGGGGGACAGTAGGGTGGATGTTAACTTTGTTTGCCTGACAAACGGCACATCCAGATATATATTTCTGGATGAACGTAGAGAGGCCGGGCCATCAATAGTCCTGGGAGATCCTGGCAATAGTCTGGAGGTGGCCTTTGTGGCCACCTGTGGAGGAGTTATGGAGTTCATGCATGAGTGTGTGTTGGGCCTTGGCAGGGATGTACAGTTGGTTGCGGAAGTATAACTTCCTGTCAGTAAAGGCCCATTCCTCAGAGCAGGAATGACCAAAGAGTGGCTCTTCCTTTTCCATGGCAGAGAGAGCCTGAAGAACCAGGGGGTCAGAGGGGGTGGATGAGGTGATCTTGTCTTGTAGAGCAACGTCAATTTGATTGATCTGGTGATCAAAGGCTTCTGAAGGAAGCAGTTGCATGTCTGCATTATTGCCAGAGGTGTCAATATTATCTCTGTGGGAAAGTGCATCTGCAGGGGCCATTTGAGTACCAGGGAGGGCTTTGTAAATCATATCAAAGTCCTATAAAAATAATAACTACTGAGCCTGTCGTCAGGACAGCTTGCGTGGTTTCTTGAAGTAAGTCAGGTTCTTATGATCAGTAAGAACCGTCACTGCATGGGGTAACCCTAGGAGATACTGCCTCCATTCTTCGAGCCCTCAGATTATGGCCAGAAGTTTCCGATCGAAAATGTCATAGTTTCATTCGGCTAGGGAGAATGACTGGAATAAATATCCACAGGGTTGGAGATCTCAGTTCAAGTTTGACTGCATGAGCACTGCTCCAGAGGCAGTCAGTGAGGCATCCGTCATGAGGGTGAAGGGCTTCATAGTATCTGGGAAGGTGAGAACAGGTTGTTTCGTGAAAGCTTGTTGGAGAGTGCAGAAAGACGTTTCCTGTGCTGGCCCCCATGTCCAGAGGGTGGAAGATTTTGTGAGGTCCAGGAGGAGTCGAGTGATGTCTGAGAAAGATGGTATAAACTTCTGGTAGAAGTTACAGAATCTGAGGAAGGAGCAAACGGGTTTCACTCCCTCGGAGGTCTTCCATTGCTTGATGGCATCCAGCTTGACTGGGTCCATGCGAACCCCACCCTTCCCGACTACCATGCCAAGGTAGTCGACTTCGGAAGCGGAGAATGTGCACTTTTCCAGCTTGAGATACATTTCCTGTTCTGCAAACCATTGCAGAACCTTCTGGGTTCATTCGTCATGTGTGGCTTGATTGGAGGAGTGAATGAGGAGGTCGTCCATGTAGATGACGAGCTATCCCTCGGTGATATAGTCAGCAAAGAGGTCGTCCATGAAGGCTTGGAATGTCGCAGGGGAGTTGCACATTCCAAAGAACATGACGTTCGGTTCGAAGAGTCCCTGGGGAGTGATGAAGGCTGCCTTCCACTGGTCTTCTTTTTTGATTTGCACATTGTTGTAGCCCCACCTAATGTCGAATTTGGTAAAGATTGACAATCCCTTGAGCTTATCTATAAGGTCAGAGATAAGCGGCAAAGGGTAGGCATTCTTGATGGTATGCTCGTTAAGATACCAGTAGTCTTGGCAGGGGCGGAGCTTCCCATCCTTTTTTTTGACAAAGAAGAAAGGGAAAGCTTGTGGGGATTTTGAAGGGGAGATCTTGCCTGACTTGAGGTGTTCCTTGATAAATTCCCTATAGGCCTTCTGTTCAGAAGAGCTTGGGAGGTATGTCTTGGCCTGTTTCAGTACGAAGGAGTCCTTTAGTTCGATCATGTGATCGTATGACCTAGATGGGGGCAGAGAGGAGTTTGTCTTCTTCGCAAAGACACCAGTGAACTCCTCGAATGCTGTCGGTAGTGTGACAGTGGCCTTCTCTGCTTGTTGCGCCAAAGTCATTGAAATGGTGGTCTTCCTGACCCAATGTTCTGGTCCTTCCCCATGCTCACGCATAAAGCAGAACTGTTCCACCAGGGCCCATTGTGTGAACTTCTTGACAAGTTCATCTTCGATATTGTACCTGTCATCATGGTCAAGAAAACGCATCAGGTACCTTTGTTCCAGGATCCTGGGTGCATTGGTCCAGGTCCACTTGTATTTGGACAGTACTATTGTTACCTGTCCTTCGGTCCAGTTAATCTCCAGGTTGATCGCCCGGAACTATGGCATTCCTAGGATGATTTCATCCTTGCCGCAATTGAGAATTAGGAAGTCTTGTCTTTCCTTGACGCCTCCATAATCTATAATGATGTTAGTTTTATGAGTGATAAGTTCTGACCTGTTTTCTATTCCGTCCATATTATACGCCCACTGTGGCATATCTAGCTTGAATTCTGGTAATCCCATCCTCTGTACTGCCTGTTTGGTGACGAAGTATCCTGTTGCTGCACAATCTATCAATCCTTCTGTTCCAATGATTTCCCCACTCCTTTTCCAGATTGAGAGAGGTAAACAAATAGCATTATGTCTTGATCTAGAAATAAATACAGGAGCTAAGGTAACTGAGGGAGGGGATGATGTTGGTCCATTCCTCCCCTTTAAAAAGATAAAACTGGTGGAGAAATGAAAGGATGTTCATCGGCGGTGAGGATGTTGACGTCCTCGTTCCAGGTAGTGAAAGGACCTTCCTCTTCAAGAGGGAGCCCATCTTCTGTGAGTTTGTTGTTCAGCGCCATGGTACAGGCATGAAGCATCTGCTCATGGTTTTGAGGAGTAACTGTCTCCAGGAAGGTGTTCAGGGCTGCCTCGGAAGTGGTCCGAGTGGAGGAGATGGTGGTAGAGCGGATGTTCTGGGGAGGGGGACAGCCTTTGGGTTTGCGAGAGCTGCTATAACCAGGATGGTTATGAGGGAAGCAGCCCTCCTTATTGCAGATAAAACAGCAACCTTCTTTATAATGTTTTGCACGTTCTATGGGAGAGATTGTAAGGCAATCCATGTCCATAGCATTGGGGTCGTGGCAAGCAGACCCTCCGCCATAGGGAACCTGGGGACCTGTCTTGATAGACCTGATTCAATGGAGGCTTCCCTCAATCTCGAAGGCTTTTGAGTAGATCTTCTCCATGGTGACTCCAGAGGAGTTAAGTATGTCAGAGAGGGTGAGTTGGGTGGTGATCTCAGGATTAATGCCCTGAAGGAACCATTTGGAGAGAGCATTAATATCGGAGATCTGGGATCTCGCCGATAGGAGGGAGAAAGCAGAGATGAAGTTGTCAAATCCTTTGATATCACAGGTGTTCTGGCAAAGGCTTGCGAGTGAAATGCGTGTGTGGGCTGCAGAATCCTGAGGGACAAAGGTGCTCTTGAAGGCATCATGGATCATATCCCATATGATGCCACCATTGGCAATCTTGTTGAACCATGTCTCTGCGAAGGCCTTGCCTCGGCCTTTAGACATTCTGTTGAGGAAAATAACGACTCGGGCTTGTTCCCCGATCTTTTCCTCTGTGAGGGTGAAGTAGGCCGACATGGCCATAAGCCATCTTTGGGTGTCTTCAGCATTGCTGCTAAATTCTTCGGGGAGAGCGGCTTTGAATTCTCCCATGTCTTCTTCATCTGAGTCATCGTCTTGGAGATCGGGGAGCTCTACGTTGATGGGGGAGAGGGGAGGGTTCTGATCCTGGTCAGAGGACAGCAGTTGGGAAGGAGCGTCCAATGGGGTCTTGGTAGGAGTGGGAGCAGAGGGAGCAGAACCTGGGGGTGGTCGGCAAAGAGTGCGAGATACACAGTAGGCTTGTTCTTGTAGAGCTTGGGGAGGGGGATTGGCAAGAGGGGAGTTTGAGTTTGAGGATTCCTCGTTGTCGAGAAAGTTTCCAAGACCCCAATGACTCGTCATGACGGCTTGTTGCTACCACCTGGTAGCTCGGCTGCTCTACCACTTCTTGGGTAGTCTGATACTTTAGGCACAACAGCACTAAAGCAAAATAACCTTGATCTTTTGTTACATCAACCGTGACATAGCAAGTGATGCTGGATCACGTCAGCTGGTTCCTACCAGCACCAAGGTACCTCGGCTGTTATGCTCACCCACTAGGCATGGGACTCTTGGATAACAGGCAGAACGGTTCTCGAAACCTCACCTACTAGGCATAGGACTCTTGGTTATGCTTCACGATGCTGAGCTAGGGATGCTCCAAGCGAAAGGCGGTATCCACCCGGCTGGTGTGGCCTGGGCCTTGTATCCCTCCCTAAGGTGATGCAGTTCCTTAGGTCCATTACGGGATATGGCGACACTGAGGTCAGTCGCGCTAGGTAATTGGCAGTCTTCCTAGCTTTATGGCCGAGCCCCTGAAACACTAGAAGTTGCTAGCACTGGCTAGTGTGGGGGTAACACGGATTGGACGATCTATATGAAGCGAAGATCGCAATCGAGCGGAACCAAGATGAAGTGATAGGATAGCATAGATCAAGGTTAGAGTTACATGAACTGATCTAGCTACTTATATAGGGAGAATCTAGATAAGGGCAGGCTTCTCTAGATCATATTGGGAAGCTACTACAT
>JBBPUP010000840.1:0-10155 GCA_038094735.1 Exsudoporus floridanus
GAACTTGATCACTTCGAGCGCACGACCATGTCGCACCATGGCGAATTCGCGAAGGATTGCGTCCGCTTCACAGATCGGCGTGGTCTCGGTAGCGTGAATGTGCTTCATGAGTGCTTCCCCAAGGAAGATGGCATCTCTCAGGCCTAGGTTCATTCCCTGCCCACCAGCAGGGGAATGGATGTGAGCAGCATCACCGATCAGAAGGATGGCTCCACCTTCCCCTGGACCAAGACGGGTAAAAGAAGTATCAGCGATGGAAGCACGGTTACGGAAACGGGTGGTCCAGATAACGTCTTTGATACATGGTGCTTTCGAGGTGGGATTCTCTGCGGGATCCGAGGCAAGGCGAGATGGACCGAAGCGGTTGACGAGATTTTGGATGTATTCCTTGGAAGGTGAATGAGGGATTCCACCCTCTTCCAAGGGTACACCACAGCCGATGCGGTATACTCTTTCAGAGATGGAGACTTGTCCATTATCGGCAAGGGACTCGTTGCAAGAGGGAGGAAAGGGGAAACAAACGAAGAAGCTGTTCGGAGACAACGTACCGCTCATGGCACTTTCATCTACAATTGTGTTGTCGAAAGTGACATCGGCGAGAACCATCTGAGCGAGGTTGTTGTCTGCTTCTCCCTTAGTCATCGTTGGGTCATGGAATCCTATCCCAGCCATAGTGCGAACCTGCGCATCGTGAGACGACGTCCAAAGGAAAATAATACAAAAGCCTTACCGTAGAACGCGCGCCATCTGCGCCGATCACATACTTTGCCATGATCACCCTTCCATCCTCAAACGTGACGTCACTGAACTGCGGATTATCCGCGTTGCGCCTCAATCCAACTACCTTCAAAGGTCGATGGACGATGACACTGCAGCCGGCCAACTTCTTCTCGAGTGTACGTTCGGTGAGGTGCTGAGGGATGACAAGGACATATGGGTGTTGGGTGTATAATTTGAGACTCTCGACATGAAGAGTGACAAGGTTTGTAGAACGCGTTCCGAAGTTGAATGCTGTAACTTTCGTACCATGAGATACAATGTCGTCTCCACAGCCTATTGTGTCCAATGCCTATACGCGAGTTAGACACGAATAACACGAATAACAGAAACAACTTACCTCCAGAGTGGCAGCATGGATTTCGATAGCTCGGGATATATTCGCGCCCTGGGGCACTGCATCGACGATGATGAAATCATGAAAGTCATGATGGAGGAGAGAGAGAGCGGCAGCAAGTCCTGCTGGACCAGCACCTACGATGAGGACGGTGGTTTTATCAGGCAGAGACATGTAGGCAATGTATACGGAGGAGTATGAAGATGCAATGAAGGCCATCCGGCCTTATATGAATTCTCATAGACCCAATCATTAATGAACGCTTACGAAGTCAGTGCGATGCGAACACGGCAGGTATGGGGACACAAAGACAGTTAGCCCAAGAATGATGGTTAGCGGAAGAAAACGGAAACCAAGAAAACTATCAATTCTTTGGACTAGGTTCGATCGAAGAGCAGTTTCATTGGTAAGATGGGGTGCAGGGTCAATAACGATCACCGGCACGTCCACGAATCTTCCGGGCAGCTGCTTTGTCCGACTTTCGCCGTGCCTAATTAGTAGGCAAGCGCTCTAAAGCGGTGTCGCCAAGTGGCGAGGTATCTGCTCGGTAACTCAACATCATTCCGAATCCAGTGTTAGACTGCGTAGCTTTGCAAGCATTAGATATCCTCTTCCTATGTGGCTATGCCGGTCAACACGATGACCGAAAACACGCAGTGCGAGAAGATGCGGGGTGCCGGGAACCTTATGATTCCGTCCAATTAGACGCACGGTACTGTTTTGCGTAGTTACTAGCCGATTCGACGTGGATTCGATCGATACACTGCTAAAGTTTTGAAACTTGTCTGATGTTGATATTGACGCGAGTGAGACAGATGGTCTCCATTTGTCAGTCCAATGTTGAAAAGAGCTCCGATATCGCTGCGTGCCCTTAAGGTTAGGTATAGCATTTCGATTGAGCGCTTGCCAGCTCAGCCCCAATATCTTTCAAGCCCTGTGTTGTATTTGCGCACACGTACGCATCTTCCTGGCATCTGATGGATCAGACTCGTTCAAAAAGAGACTATTGACGCTCGGGATTATGATGCTGGCCGGAAATTGTCAGCTGCTTCCACAAAGTTGGGGCTGATGAGGCGACGGGGTAGACTGACGCGAGAGTAGATCGGTGTGTTGTACTTGTCCCAACTGACATTTGAAAGTGGCAACCTTTCCGTGGCGTTTCCCTCTGCGCAAATAGTAGTCGTGACAGGCAAGGTCGGCGCAAGGGAAGTTACTCGCTGGAAGACGAATAATACAGTCAGGGAATGACCAGTCAACTCCATGAGTCAAGCCGCGTGCAGTATTCACCCCTGTACCCTAACAGGAACACCTACTGTAAATTTTACTTAGCTCTCATCCAAGCCTCGATTCACCAGGGACCCTCCCGACCTCTGATAACAACAGCAACAACATCGTTACTGCGGAAAGGGACCGTTTCGGCATCGAGATATAAACTCGCATGCGCATGTGTTTCAGGGGAAGGTGTGCTGAATTAATCTCGCGACGACGGTGCGCCTCGGGTACCAGATCGAGTCGGTACTCTGCCAAGCTTGCTTGCAAGGAGGTCAAACCTCACTCGATCCTTGACTGACCATCACGTAGTCCTGGGACATAAGCACATAAGCACATACACCCCGAGGGCACAGAGTACAGCAAAGTAGAACAGCAAACATGGTGCCCGCGAACACTGTGACATGCGTGGTCGGAAAGAAAACCTGCAAACTCTGGCAGGCCCCACACAAGATCACCGCGTGAGCTTTGGTGTTCGCAGTTCCCATTCCAATGCACACCGCATTCACCCTTCTCACTGTCGTCGCTAATTGAGTCGCGTGACGATATGAGCGCGCTTGCTGATGATGAGACTGCCGTCCTGATCGCCCGAGTCGTAAATCCGAGCGGGATGCATACATGTCGCATGTAACAGTGAAGAGGTGATTGGCCGCGGTGGAACGGGTGTTTGACACATTCGAACCGACTTAGCCTGGAAAGTCGGTCCATGTCAGTACACATACGCTCCGACGCGTAAGGCTCGAGCGCAGATTTATTCTTGAAAGTGACGGAGTTGGCCTCTCCATCAGTCCGAAAACCTAGCTTCCAACGAACAGATGCGTAGGCCATCCCAGCGACCTTTCGATGGAACCTCGGAATAACTGTGTGCGCGAAATCAACAGATTCGAAGGTAAGAGTACGACGAGTAAGAAGGATTTTAATCGTGGAGGGTATGCAGTGTGGAAATTAGATTACAATTTTACTAAACCAGAGAAACTAAGGCGAGAAGTATTATATCAAGGGTCCGCGGCGCTGAGTGATCGAATTACTGTACTTCGATCATACGAATATTGTCTATCAAGTCGGTCAATGGAGCCTCCTTACGAACTTGAACCATAATCAGACTGTCCGCGGCGATTCGTTTATACTCTACACGTGACAGTGGCTTGAACAAGAGTGCCCCGAATGGCTGCCTGAGACGAGCGACGAGCCGGAGTGCTTGTGTGGTTCTGTCGAACGCATTTGCACCATGCAGGAACTCTTGGTCGAGTATTGTGCGGATCCATGGATGAACAAGACACAGATCATTTATCCCGGTCAAGTTTTCGGTTGTTTTGACCTCTATCGCTCCCAAAGTGGACGTCGTCGCACGATATTTGTGGAGGTTCGTCGCAGGATCTGGACCTGAGGTCCACACAAATTTTGTGAGGGGAAAAACGATGCCAGGAAGTCGCAGTCGACTGGCAGAGAGGGAAGGTGAGTGAAGTGCATTGACCTGCTCATGCAACATCACAGCCAGAGAGAGGTTGGGCAAGGAAGAGCGGAGTGCTGTCACTAAGTTGGACATCTCAGTTTTCCGGATAGGTTGCGGAATGTGTGGCGGGACAATCTGGTCGTAGACAGTGAGACCCGCAGGGAGGCAACTATTATGACTGCCAGAAGCCCCAGTCCAAGCGAGAACCGCGACGTCTCCAGATCCTGTCAATATGTACTCCAGCAGTCGACCAACCGCCTTATTTCCCTCACCATACATCACCGGGATGGGAGTATCGAATACTCCAAACAGTGAGTATGCGATATCTTCCTCGCGTGTCGTTTTCCGTGCTGAAGCTAAATAGAGCTTCTCTCGCACCCTGTCTAAGCCCGGACCAAGGGTGGCCAGCTCCTGTGTGGCAAAGTGCATTGCCTGTTCCATCTCCGAAAGGATTTTAGGTGATTCCTTGTGATTGAAGATGTCCAAGCCAAGGTATGGCTTCCAGTCCTCGGTGTAGAACTGGACGATTTCGGAAGCAATGTACTCTTGAAACGTCCACCCGCGAGTATTCCAGACACTGCTCCAGAGACAACCAAACTGCTGCGACCCTGACAACACACCGAGAAGGTGGACGACCGTGAGGGATGAGCCACGATACCATCTGAACATGGCAACCAACGATTCTTGTTGCGCCCCCCTGTCGAGTTGGTCCACACAACACGTATCGGTCCATGCCCACTCGAATCGAAGAGAGCGCACGAGTTTACAAAACGTCTGCAGTTTGATGTTCCCAGGAGACGCCGGCAGCCGGTAGACCGGAGTAGTCTCGACGAGCTGAAACGTCGGTTCGGGTGGTTGCCACCTGTGCGAGAACGTTACATATCGGTAGAATTTTTTCACCTCTCTCTGAATACGCGCATTGTCTAGCTCCGTCGTCATTGACGACATGAGCTCAGAGTAGATTGGCAGTGTTTCAAATACGTCCACTTGTTGTCTCTTGTTATATAGACGACCGGTGGTGGTGTTGATGAGTACTCGTGGCAAATGGTGAACAGTCTCCTCCACAATTTCCCGAATCGTTGGGCCAGCATCGACATACTGCTTGTGCGTGTGGACGAGGTTATCACCTCTGTGTTGGGAGTGAGCAAGCTGGGCATGGAGTTGTTGAACAGTTCTTTCAAGATGGATGATTTTGACATCTAGTGGACGCGGATGTCGATAACGCGCGAGTGAAGATGGCGAAACACCACTCACGAAGGGACTCGATGGTTCTGTTCAGGTTATCCCTCTCCTGAGCAGCTGCGCGTCGGGACTCAGAGAGCTCGTTACGGAGTTGATGGACAGTCTTCTCGAGATCCGTATTTTGGCTGGCTAATGGACCTCGACGTCAATAAAGCCAGAGTGAGGGTGGCGATGCACCACTCACGAAGAGACCAGGTGGTTTCACTGGGACTATCCTTCTCCCGAGGAACTGCACCTCGGGAGTCGGAGAGCTGGTTACGGGGCGGCCAGATGGTCTTCTCGAGACTCGTATTTTGGCTGCCTAATGAACACCAACGTCGATGAAGCGCAAGTCAGGGCGCTAACAAACTCACTAGAACTCTCCCGCTGTATACGAAGGGACTTGGAGGTTTCTTCGAGGTTAACCTTTTTCTCCTTCATGCGCTGGATGTCCTGCTCATGAACGATCCGAGACCGTTTCTGTCAGGGAGGTGGGTGGTTTGTTATTAAGAACAACTCCCGCACAGCCAATTTTTCATGCAAGTGCACGTACATCTTCATAATAGGATGGGGGAAGCCCACCACAGATATTCCGCAGGGTGATTGCTTTACTTCCACCGGTCACAAGGTCGTAGTTCTCCGAGATGGCCATGGACACCACTCGATCTGTGTGACTGATAGTAGACCCGATTTGCTTGCGGGTGGCAGTGTCCCACAATGACACAGAGCAACCGGCGGACGCTGCAATGAAGGTTCCATTGCTCGCTAAAGCGATGATCCCGGGATCGTTGCCGCCGTGAATGGGCCATGAAAAGAGCGTCGTCCCGGTTGTCGCGTCGAGATGGTTGACCCTTCCCAGGGAAGATACCGCGAATATATGCTTATTGCTGGCCCAGACAAGGGATTGGTTGTGACTGCTAGGGACCGTGATTGGGACGTCGACGAGGTGGCCGCCATTGTGAGAATCATAAACCCGAACGCAACCGCGCCACGTGGCAGTGGCGATGAAGCGCCCATCTGGTGAGAACTTGGCCGCGATCACGGCAGCGTTGTGTTTCAAGAGATAGAGCAGTCGCCCGCCAGTCGAGAGCGACCAGGTGCAGGCAGTCTTGTCATCCGATGCGGTTGCGATCCTCTTCCCGTCTGGTGAGATGTCCACCGCATACACCCAGTGGTCGTGTCCTTGCCACTCGGTCACCCTCCTGTGGCTCTGCGCATCCCACACCGCCAGCCTGCCACTCCCCATCCCACCTACGATCCACTTCCCGTCCCGTGATACTGTGATGTTGTCAACCCTACCTCCCGCATCTATTGGCGGACCCACTTCCTTGCCATCTTCCACTCGCCAACGTCGAATCTTCCCTTCCGGACCACCGCTCACAATGTGCTTCCCGTCACCAAGGAAGGCAACCGAATGTATGTCGTGTTGACTCACGACTTTGATTGTTTTTGCTTCATTTTTGTGAACCGTCAGTATCGCACTCTTAAACGTGTCGCCCACATACTTACCGTCGTTCGACAGTCGGCCGTTGCCCGAACTCATGCTTGGCCAGGTATCAGAGTGATGGGAGAGAGGATGGGTGGTTGTCGACTTGCTGTACGCAGCTGTCGCCCGTTTATCGAATCGTATCAGGGTCTCACGCACACGATCACCTCGTGATCTGCCAGGCGCTTGTTCTAATTCCAACGCGAGGCAAGATTGCGCTCGAGGAGTGAGAATAGGAACCAGCCACCAAACGAGGTACGCATCTTGAGGACAGCGACAAGGGGTTCTTCTGTAGCCATCCGCTTTCCTCGTGTTCCCCTATCCTTATGATTGAGATTCAGTGTACAATTCAGAATGCGTGGACTCTTGCTTTGCAAAGCGGATTTCATCCACAAGTCCATTCAGCAGTCGTGCAAGTGGAATGAGGAAAGAAAGTATCCCTATGCGCAGGAAAAGAGTTGATGTCCATGTTTTCCAAGGGGACCAGATATGATCTTCAACACAGCATATTTCACTCGCTCATACGATCGCGAATTCGCCATTGGCTAAATGCACCAACCCCCGCATTTGCTCGTCTTACACAGGAGCCTTATCACATCCGTCACAGCCGGCCCCTCGAGCAACTTCTCAAATCGCCTCGTGAATGCCAGATCTAACAAGTTTGAACCGAACGACAATGGTGTTGCTGTGCAAGTTTGGAGTATTTCTATGCCAGATAACATTCATGCTTTGGTGGCCGCATTGCACCGAACCGCTTTCATATCGTACTCCCACAGGTTATGGCGACTTTGAATATACTTGTGCCGGTTCATCAACCGTTCGCCTCGCCTCTTCCGTGCATTCGACTAATTCTTTTTCCCGCGTCATACCCAACGTACTACACCCTCGACGCCGGTTGCATGGTCTTCTCAACGGTGGCTACGGCAATCTCAACGATCAACCGCTACAACCCGAAGTTACGCGAACCAGCAGGCGCGTCACTACTGTAAGGACTTCTTGGTGGTCGGATAGGAGCACTTGATTGTACGATCGGATAAAACGAAGCCGGGGTTGTCTTACGAATAGGCGAGGGCGGAACGAGGGTGAGAGTGGTATCAAAAATTCGAGGGTATGAGTACAACGAGTAATATGGAATTTAGTCGTGGAGGTACTGTACGAAAGTTAAACTACAACTCTAACTACTGAGAAACTAGGGCGAGACGTATCACACCAAGTGTCCATAATTTCAAATCACTGTACTTCGATTGTACGGATGTTGTCTATCAAGTCGGTCAATGGAGCCTCCTTACGAACTTGAACCATGATCAGACTGTCCGTGGCGACTCGCCTATACTCTACACGCGACACTGGCATGAACAGGAGCGCCCCAAAGGGCTGCCTGAGACGAGCGACGATCCGGAGTGCTTGGGTGGTTTTGTCAAGAGCAGCCGCGCCATGCGAGAACTCTTGGTCGAGTATCGGGCGGATCCATGGATGGACAAGACAAACGTCCTTCACCTCAGCCAAGTCATCTGCTGTCTTGATTTCTATATCTCCCAACGTGGTCGTCGACACACAATATGTGCGGAGATTCGTCACGGGATGTGGGCCAGAGGTGCGAACCAATTCAGTGAGGCGAAAAACGATGCCAGGAAGTCGCAGTCGACTGGACATAAGGGAAGGCGGCTGAAGTCCTTCAGTGTGGTTATGCAGCATTACAGCCAGAGAGAGGTCGGGTAGGGATGACCGCAGTGCCGTGACCATACTGTCCATCTCAGTCATTTGGATGGGTTGCGGGACATGTGGCGGGACAATTTGGTTGTAGACAGCGAGGCCCGCAGGAAGGGAGCTATTGTAACTGCCAGAAGTCCCAGTCCAAGCGAGAATAGTGACGTCTCCGGATCCTGTAAGGACGTGCTCCAGCAGTCGACCGACCGCCTGATTTCCCTCACCGTACATCACAGGGATTGCAGTATTGAATATTCCAAACAGTGAGTATGCCATATCTTCCTCGCGCGTCGTTTTCCGTGCGGAAGCCAAATAGAGCTTCTCCCGCACCCTATCTAATCCCGGACGGAGGGAGGCTAACTCCTGTGTAGCAAGGTTCATTGCCTGTTCCATCTCCGTAAGGATGTCATTTGTTTGTTTGTGGTTGAATGTGTCCAAGCCAAGGTATGGTTTCCAGTCCTCCGTGTAGAACTGGACAACCTCAGAAGCAACATATTCTTGGTATGTCCACCCGCGAGTGTTCCAGATACTTCTCCACAGACAACCAGACTTCTGCGACTCCGAAAACACACCGAGAAGGTGGACGACCGTGAGCGAGGAGCCATGATACCACCTGAACATGGCAACCAACGATTCTTGTTGTACCACCTTGTCATGTTGGTTGACACAACACGTATCAGCCCATGCCCACTCGAAGCGAAGGGAGCGCACGAGTTCACAAAATTTTTGCAGCTTGCTGTTCGCGGGAGACGTCGGTAGCTCGTAGATTGAGGTGGCCTCGACGAGCCGAAACGTAGGTTCATTTCGTTGCCACCTGTGCGAGAGCATTGCGTATCGGTAGAACTCCTTCACCACTCTCCGAATACGCGCATCGTCTAGCTCCATCGTCATTGATGACACGAGCTCATTGTGAATCGGGAGTGTTTCAAATGCTTCCGCTTGCTGTCTTTTGTCGTATAGACGACCGGTGGTGGTATCGATGAGTACCTGCGGCATATCGCGAACGGTCTCCTCGACAATATCCCGAATCTTTGGGCCAGCATCGACATACCGATCACGCAGTGCTATCATTGATGTCGATCAGCACCTGGTGATCTGGAGTGATCTTATATAATAATGGCTTACCTCGAATATGTTCGTTGCGAGACTCGTCCAGCATTGAAAGCATTGTCTGAAATGCTTCAACGGCCTCGGCATAGCGTCCTGCCCCATGTAATACTGCATGCCTCTGCTCATAGCCTCGGTGAGACGACGGGTCAACCTTGATAGCCTATACACTCTGTTAATGAATGCAGTCCGTTACAATGCGAGGATGAACGATACCTCATCGGCATCATTTAGCGCATCTCCCCAAGACTTGGTTGACGCTCTGGCTTTGCTCCGTTTGATGAAGATATCCATCCGGTCTACTGAATCAAGCGACAGCACGGTCGAGAAGTGTTCAACGGCTTTGTTGTGGCTCTGAGAATCCATTGCGGCGTCGCCGAGCTTCTTCAACTTCTCCGTGCATCGCTGTTGAAAATCTACTTTCCATGCTCAAAAAATTGATCGTTGCATGGTCCACGATAGCGCTCACTGAGTTCCCATTCCACGCGCTCATTGTGAATACTCTTGTCATCTAGCTCCCCGTGCATCCATTGGAAACACGCAATTGCCTCCGTGATGCGACCGTCTCCTTCGAGAACATCGCAAAACACCCGATAAATGTCAAATCTCGCAACCTTGAACTGATCCGCGAGACAGTCAATACCTAGATTCAAATTATCACCCAAAACATACCTCAGCCGCGGTACGCAATGCCTTGTTTGCGGAGTAATCAATCAACACTATCTTTGCCCACTTGATGAGCAATGTGTTCGGAGTCGAGGGACCGAGCAACAATGCAGTAGAATACGCGGAAACCGC
>JBBPUP010000841.1:0-10154 GCA_038094735.1 Exsudoporus floridanus
GGGGGTCGGAGGAGGAGGAGGAAGCGATCCGGGAGGAGAGGGCGGAGTCGATGACGTGAACAAATAAAGAAGGGGGAAGGAGGGTGACATCGACGTTATCGGAATCGGAGGGAGGAAGAAGATCGGGTCTACGAGAGAGGGCATCAGGACCCGCCAATTGGGAGCCAGGGACATGGGTGAGGCGAAGGTCGAAGTCGGCAAGATCCAATAACCAACGAGCTTGGCGGCGATTTAGACGTTGGGGGGAATGGAAGAATGTAAGATTTTTGTGGTCAGTGAAGACTTGAACAGGGAATGGGGAACCATGCAAGTAATGGCGCCAAGTCTTAAGAGCACGGATGATGGCGAGGAGTTCCCGATCATAAATGTCATAATTCCGTTCAGCGGGGGAGAAGGATTGGGAGAGGTAAGAGCAGGGATGCCAATCACCATTGGCATCGGTTTGGAGTAGGATGGCGCCCGACGCGTATTTAGAAGCATCGGCGGTGAGAGCGAAGGGTCGTGATGGGTCGGGGAGTTGCAGGATCGGTTTAGAGAGAAAGAGGTGTTTTAGGGTAGTAAATGCGGTGTCCTGGGCGTCGGTCCATTGCCAGGGGAGATTTTTCTTAGTCAGGTCGATAAGAGGACGGGCGACGGTGGAATAATTGGGAATGAAGCGACGGTAGAAGTTGGCGAACCCTAAAAATGATCGGACATCCTTTACTTTCGTTGGGGTGGGCCAGTTGGCGATGCCGTTGAGCTTTATGGGGTCCATAGCGAGGGTTCCCGGTCGAACGATCATACCGAGATATTCTACCTCGGTGGCGGCGAAGGTACATTTTTCCAGTTTCAAATGAAGGTCTAACTCGAGCATTCGTTGAAGTACTCGCTTTGTTCGTTCGGTGTGCGTAGCTTCATCTGGGGAAAAGATAAGGAGATCGTCCATATAGATCACTAGCCATCCTTCGGTGATCATATCCCTAAATGAATCGTTCATGAATCGCTGAAAGGTTGCTGGAGAGTTGCAAAGTCCGAAAAACATGACTGTTGGTTCGAAGAGACCTCGATGTGTGACGAACGCTGCTTTCCACTGATGTCCGTCTTTGATGCGAACATTGTTGTAGCCCCAGCGTACATCGAATTTGGTGAAGAGTTTTGCTCCTTGTAATTTGTCAATGAGGTCGGAGATGAGGGGTAGCGGGTATGCATCGCGGACAGTATGTTCATTTACATAGCGGTAGTCCTGACAGGGACGTAACCCTCCATCTTTCTTTTTCACAAAGAAGAATGGAGATGCTTGTGGTGAATTCGACGGACGTATCTTTCCCGATGCAAGGTGTTCGTCAATAAACTCTTCGGTCGCTTTTCTCTCGTCTGGGGTTAACGGGTAGAGCTTCCCGATCTTGGGTGTGAAAGTGTCATCGAGGTTTATTTCATGGTCGTAGGGTCGTGAGGGAGGAAGAGAGGCAGTGGCTTCTTTCGAAAATATGGAAGCAAACGATTCGTATTCGGAGGGAAGGACAGCTTTGGGTTTCAATTTCTCTGCCGCAGCTGCCAATTCCGTGGCGGTGGTGAGCTTTGCTATGATTGGGGAGTGGTTTGGGATAAACCGATTTCCACATCGTAGGAGACGAAAGATCGCTCGGTTGTCTAATGCCCTCTCAATGAATTGGTTTTCTCCTTCGTTTTGAAGGTAAGAGAAAAGGTGGCGGTCAGTGATACGATGTACCGAGGTTTCGCAAACTTGAGGGGTCGATAGTTTAGAATATACTTGATCGTGACGGTCTCGGTCCTCTGAATGGAGGGTATACAGGAGTTTTGACTGGTCTGTCGATATAGGGATAGACAGTGTTTTCGTTTGCCAGTCGATGGTAGGGTTGATGGTTCGCAACCAGGGGAGTCCGAGGATCATGTTTTCCTTTCCACAGGCCATAACATGAAAGGTTACGTCGTGGGTGATTCCTGCAATGTTGAGAAAGAGGCGACAGGTGTGTTTGATTGGTCCTTGTTTATTTTCGGACAAGTCGGCGTTTCGGATGAGGACGGGAGTGGTTAACCTGGTGAGTGGTAGGTGGTGTTTTCGGGCGAAGTGGTAGTCTAGGCAGGAAATATCTGCCCCACTATCCACTAAGGCGTGGGCGTCAACGACTTTCATAGCATGCGTGGGTTCGATGATTTGAAGGGGAATGCGCATTGATTTTGGTAGAGTTCGTACGTTTACATGCATGCTAGGAGAAGGGGAAGATTGCGTTGAAAGATCTTCCCGCTTTAAAAATCCGTAGAGAAGGTGACCCGCCTAACCACTTCTTCATCGTCGTCCTCAACTTCCCTTAACGAAGGGATTTGTTCGCCAGCAATTTCTTCCTTTTTTACACGTCGAACTTTCTTGGTAGAGGAGGAGAAAGTAGGGCAAGCTCCACTAAGATGTCCAGGTTTTCGGCATCTGAAGCAAAGGCCCTTTTCGATACATCGTTTTCGTTCTTCCGGGGTTAACCGAGTCACTTTTATAACATCGACATCCATTGCGTCAGGGTCACGCCCTTTAGGGGATGGAGTAGCGAAAGAGTGGTAGGTTCCCTTAGTGGGTTGTCGGTTTCGTTGGGCTATCTCTTCTGCTCGTTCCCATTGAGTTTGGAAATGGATAGCCTTTGCATACCATTCCTCTACCTTTGCGGGGACTGTGTCCATGGACATGATTCGTTTCATAAGGGAAGGGGGAATCCCTGCAGAAAAGTAGCCGATGAGAACATTGTGGTCGGCGATGGCGGCGAGGGCAACGTTATTTTGAAACGTAGAGATATATTCAGTGAGTGAAGGGGAGTACGTTCCGTCTCTTTTCTTTGTCATACGTGTGGTAGTGAGCCAGGCGACCGCTGTTCCTGTGACGTCTCTCTGTTTGAAAGAGGTTTCAAAAGCGGTAACGAAGTCTGCGAAGGAACCGAAAGATATAGTGGTTCCGGAGATGCAATTGGTTCGAAAGGTTGAGGCCCAGGTAAGTGCTGAGCCTTTAGTCATGTATGACAGGGCAAAGGCAATCTTCTTTTCATCGGTATCATAGACTGCCTTGTTGACGACGAGATAGAATTGGACTGTGTTCATCCAGGCCCTGGATTTGTCGAACGATCCATCAAAGTGCTCGGGGGTGCCAAGGCGGAGTTCAGTGGGTTTAGTGGTGGTCATGGTGTTTGAGGGAGAAGGTGGAGGGGGAGCGAAGACTATATGGGTAGGGTGGGTGAGTGGAGACGGAGGTGTCGGGGTGCGAGGGAGAGCTAAGGCGGCTGACAGCTGATGTGATAGATCTAGGGAGGGATCTGGGTCGTTGACGTTTTGGATAGGAACGTCGGGGTCAAGGTACTCTTCCTCAGATGGAGGAGAGGGTGCGGGTGAGGAGTCGTGGGTATCGGTGAGGCCACGTAAGCCCCAGCGAGGGTCTGAGGGTGGTCGTTGAGATATGGTGAAGACCTACAACGATGGTAGTCTTGATAGAGTACGCTAGTCTTTTGTTACGGTTGGTCTATGATAGGACAACCGTAGACTCGAGCGTCGATGGTTCTAGGGTTTTGAGACGGGGATTCGTCTCGTAGGTTCAAGGGTTCTTGCTGGTAGGGACTCTACCAGGAATCTGGGTCAAGGGTACAGAGGGACTCTCTGTCGAAGGCGTAGCCTCTAGGGACTCTAGAGGGGTTCAAGGACAAGGGAGTCTAGCGTCCACTCAATAGTAGGACGAGGACTAGCAGAGTTCCAAGGGTCACACTAGGAATCGCAGGGGATGATCGTGGTTCGAGTAAGACTAGCGTGAGGAACAATCGCAGTACTACGCTAGGTTTATATATGCGGTGACCATGGGAAAGAGGTGCCAAAAAGAAGAGTTAAGGGTAGGTGAATGCTGTAAAAGTACAAGAGTTACCATGCGCAGCCCAACGATGCTGGTAACGGTAAGAAGATGGAAACGACAAGGAAAAAGGTAGCATATAGAACCACACGTGATGAATCGTAACATTACCCCCGTCTTATGGTGGAGATTCCATATCCACCTCAATTGAAACCTCCATATTCCGGTCCAGGAGAGCCTGAGGTATTGGCGTATGCGGTATCGTCCCATGCAAGGTCGAGGTCATGGTCGTCATTATGGGAGATGGGGTGAATGCGACGACGGGGAGCTGGGCAGTGAATGCGGGCTGTGCGTCGGCGTAGAGGGCCAACTCCGCGAGAGCGAGGGAGTACTGGTAATGGAGTGGGCGAGGGTGGTGACTGCGAGGAGAAAGATGATGTCGTAGATGTACGACGGTGATGGCTGCGGTTACGAGGACAGTTTCTCTGGATGTGATTGGGCGCCCACTCTAGACATGTAGGACATTGATAATATCGGCAGTTGACCCGTTTATGACCGAGACGTCGACATGCGAAACAGGCGTCATGATATCTGGGGTGGGAAGGAGTAAGGGGTAAGGTCCCATCATGGCCACGCCAGTTGGCTTCCATTGCTTCGACTAACTGGAGCTCTTCAGGATCGAGAGGAGAAGAAGAGGCAGACGGCGTCTTCGGATGAATAACACTGGGGGCGATCTGCCAGAGGTAACGTTCTATATCTTCGATAAACTCTGGCATCCCTAGTTGTTGCAACGCCAGGAGAATTTCTCCTTCGAGGTTATCTTTGATGTTTCGCACCATGGTTGCCCATAGCTCAACTTGGGCGGCCGACGTACTGATGGAGTGGAGTGTTTCCAGGCGTTCTACCTGTAAGAAGATTTTGTACAGAGCATAGAGAGGGGACCCCACGTCCATATGGGCGTCGAGGGTGGAGGCTAGGCGGGAGTCTCTGAGACGATCGAGCATCAAGTCTAACTGGGATTGGATGGGTAGTTCGCGTAGTCGATGCGCATAGATGGGTACATCGACTGAGAGGACTCCCGGATGGAGATCGTCAGAGGGGGTAGACGCTATGGATGTGGGAGGGAAATCTTCTTCGGGTGGTGGCGGTGTGAGGATGGCAGAGGGATGAGGGGTGGGGGGTCGTGTAATGGGTTCAATCACGGAAGTTGAAGATGGTTCTAACGACGACGGAGAAGACAAAGTGCAAGAGAGAAGAGGACTATTAAGAGAAGGGAAGACTGGGGAGGAAGGTTCTATGGCCATGGTTGTTGGTGGAAAGAGGGTTAAGAGAGAAACGCAAAGGGATGTCGTTTCTTATATTCGTTGAGAGCGGACTTGGAATGTTTCAAGTTCCGTTCTGGTTCCCACGAGTCGTCCTCCGCGGAGAATCCTTTCCATCGGATTAGGAAGGAACGGTTTGACGGAGAACCGCGGTGGCGTAGGATCTTTTCTATTTCGTATTCTTCTTCCCCATCGATAAGGTCAGGAGGGGGTTTTGGAAAGTTCGGACCGTGTACGGTCGTTTCGCTATAGGGCGATAAGAGTGAAGCGTGGAAGACGGGATGGATTTTCCACGTTTTTGGGATTTTTAATTCGTACGTGATGGGAGATAAGGCCTTTACGATAGGGAAGGGTCCTTCTCGTTTCGGGGCAAACTTCGGGTTGGTTATCTGCCGTTTCAAATTGCGGGCTTCTAACCACACTTTATCCCCTTTCGAGAAAGGAGAGAAGGGTTTCCTTGTTCGGCGGGTCATCACTTGACGGGCTAGTTCGTGGGCGGCTAACGCCTCATCTCGTGCGGCCGTCAGGTTTTTGAGCCGTAGTTCTACGGCGGGAACGGATGAGGTGGGAAGGATTGTTGGGAGTGCGATGGGTTCGTATCCCATCATTAAGAAGAAAGGGGATTTGCCTGTTACTGAGTGAGGGCGATGATTATGTGCAAATTCAGCGTGGGTAATAGAATCAGCCCAGGTAGTAGGTTGGTTGCCGCAAAAGATGCGAAGGTATGTTTCTATTTCTTGATTGACTCGTTCTGTTTCACCATCAGTTTGGGGATGGTAGGCGGTAGAAAGGGCGAGATCGTATTGAAGGATACGGCTTAATTCTTTAGCGAATTTCGAGGCAAATTGCGGTCCCCGATCTGAGATGATTTTCGTATATAGTCCGAAGCGAAGGAAGACTCTATGGAAAAAGAGCGATGCTATTCCTTCGGCTGTGACAGATTTCCTAGTGGGGCAAAGAATCACCCCCTTACTAAGGCCGTGGTCCACCACGACCAAGAGGGAATCAAACCCGGCGGAGGGAGGGAGATCCGTGATGAGGTCACAGGATATCTGCCGGAAGGGAAGGGAACAAGAGGACGGAATCGGGGTGGAGGGGGGAGAAAGGGGATGTGTGTTCGCCTTATTTTGCTGGCAGATGGCGCAGCCAGCAACATAGGCGCGGACGTAGGAGGCAAGACCCGGCCACCAGAAGTCCGCGGCAACGAGTTGGCGGGTTTTCAGGAAACCAGGATGGCCCGAAGTAGGGTGATCATGGCAACGAGTGAGGATGGTGTGGCGAAGATCATTGTCAGGTGGGACGTAGACGCGGCCTTGATAGGTAAGGACACCGTCAATATGTTGCCAATCGGACAACCGGGAACGGAAGGCCGGAGGAATAGAGCCATCCAGGGATTGGAGAGCCTGGAGGACTAGGGGGTCGGAGGAGGAGGAGGAAGCGATCCGGGAGGAGAGGGCGGAGTCGATGACGTGAACAAATAAAGAAGGGGGAAGGAGGGTGACATCGACGTTATCGGAATCGGAGGGAGGAAGAAGATCGGGCCGACGAGAGAGGGCATCGGGACCTGCCAATTGGGAGCCAGGGACATGGGTGAGGCGAAGGTCGAAGTCGGCAAGATCCAATAGCCAACGAGCTTGGCGGCGATTAAGACGTTGGGGGGAACGGAAGAATGTAAGATTTTTGTGGTCAGTGAAGACTTGGACAGGAAATGGGGAACCATGCAAGTAATGGCGCCAGGTCTTAAGAGCACGGATGATGGCGAGGAGTTCCCGATCATAAATGTCATAATTCCGTTCAGCGGGGGAGAAGGATTGGGAGAGGTAAGAGCAGGGATGCCAATCACCATTGGCATCAGTTTGGAGTAGGATAGCGCCCGACGCGTATTTAGAAGCATCGGCGGTGAGAGCGAAGGGTCGTGATGGGTCGGGGAGTTGCAGGATTGGCTTAGAGAGAAAGAGGTGTTTTAGGGTGGTAAATGCGGTGTCCTGGGTGTCGGTCCATTGCCAGGGGAGATTTTTCTTAGTCAGGTCGATAAGAGGACGGGCAACGGTGGAATAATTGGGAATGAAGCGTCGGTAGAAGTTGGCGAACCCTAAAAATGAACGGACATCCTTTACTTTCGTTGGGGTGGGCCAGTTGGCGATGCCGTTGAGCTTTATAGGGTCCATAGCGAGGGTTCCCGGTCGAACGATCATACCGAGATATTCTACCTCGGTGGCGGCGAAGGTACATTTTTCCAGTTTCAAATGAAGGTCTAACTCGAGCATTCGTTGAAGTACTCGTTTTGTTCGTTCGGTATGCGTAGCTTCATCTGGGGAAAAGATAAGGAGATCGTCCATATAAATCACTAGCCATCCTTCGGTGATCATATCCCTAAATGAATCGTTCATGAATCGCTGAAAGGTTGCTGGAGAGTTGCAGAGTCCGAAAAACATGACCGTTGGTTCGAAGAGACCTCGATGCGTGACGAACGCTGCTTTCCATTGATGTCCATCTTTGATGCGAACATTGTTGTAGCCCCAGCGTACATCGAATTTGGTGAAGAGTTTCGCTCCTTGTAATTTGTCAATGAGGTCGGAGATGAGGGGTAGCGGGTATGCATCGCGGACGGTGTGTTCATTTACATAGCGGTAGTCCTGACAAGGACGTAGCCCTCCATCTTTCTTTTTCACAAAGAAGAATGGAGACGCTTGTGGTGAATTCGACGGGCGTATCTTTCCTGATGCAAGGTGTTCGTCAATAAACTCTTCGGTCGCTTTTCTCTCGTCTGGGGTTAACGGGTAGAGTTTCCCGATCTTGGGTGTGAAAGTGTCATCGAGGTTTATTTCATGGTCATAGGGTCGTGAGGGAGGAAGGGAGGCAGTGGCTTCTTTCGAAAATACGGAGGCAAACGATTCGTATTCGGAGGGAAGGACAGCTTTGGGTTTCAATTTCTCTGCCGCAGCTGCCAATTCCGTGGCGGTAGTGAGCTTCGCTATGATTGGGGAGTGGTTTGGAATAAACCGATTCCCACATCGCAGGAGACGAAAGATCGCTCGGTTGTCTAACGCCCTTTCAATGAATTGGTTCTCTCCTTCGTTTTGAAGGTAAGAGAAGAGGTGGCGGTCCGTGATACGATGCACCGAGGTTTCGCAAACTTGAGGGATCGATAGTTTAGAATATACTTGATTGTGACGGTTTCGGTCCTCTGAATGGAGGGTATACAGGAGTTTTGACTGGTCTGTCGATATAGGGATTGACAGTGTTTTCGTTTGCCAGTCGATGGTAGGGTTGATGGTTCGCAGCCAGGGGAGTCCGAGGATCATGTTTTCCTTTCCGCAGGCCATAACATGGAAGGTTACGTCGTGGGTGATTCCTGCAATGTTGAGAAAGAGGCGGCAGGTGTGTTTGATTGGTCCTTGTTTATTTTCGGACAAGTCGGCGTTTCGGATGAGGACGGGAGTGGGTAACCTGGTGAGTGGTAGGTGGTGTTTTCGGGCGAAGTGGTAGTCTAGGCAGGAAATATCTGCTCCACTATCCACTAAGGCATGGGCGTCAACGACTTTCATAGCATGCGTGGGTTCGATGATTTGGAGGGGAATGCGCATTGATTTTGGTAGAGTTCGTACGTTTACATGCATGCTAGGAGAAGGGGAAGATTGCGTTGAAAGATCTTCCCGATTTAAAAATCCGTAGAGAAGGTGACCCGCCTAACCACTTCTTCATCGTCGTCCTCTACTTCCCTTAACGAAGGAATTTGTTCGCCTACAGTTTCTTCCTTTTTTACACGTCGAACTTTCTTGGTAGAGGAGGGGAAGGTAGGGCAGGCCCCACTAAGGTGTCCTGGTTTTCGGCATCTGAAGCAAAGGCCTTTCTCGATACATCGTTTTCGTTCTTCCGGGGTTAGCCGAGTAACTTTTATAACATCGACATCCATTGCGTCGGGGTCGCGTCCTTTGGGAGACGGAGTGGCGAAAGAGTGGTAGGTTCCCTTAGTGGGTTGTCGGTTTCGTTGGGCTATTTCCTCTGCTCGTTCCCATTGAGTTTGGAAATGGATAGCCTTTGCATACCATTCTTCTACCTTTGCGGGGACTGTGTCCATGGACATGATTCGTTTCATAAGGGAAGGGGGAATTCCTGCGGAAAAGTAGCCGATGAGAACGTTATGATCGGCGATGGCGGCGAGGGCAACGTTATTTTGAAACGTAGAGATATATTCAGTGAGTGAAGGGGAGTATGTTCCATCTCTTTTCTTTGTCATGCGCGTGGTGGTGAGCCAGGCGACCGCTGTTCCAGTGACGTCTCTCTGTTTGAAAGAGGTTTCAAAAGCGGTAACAAAGTCTGCGAAGGAACCGAAGGATATGGTGGTTCCAGAGATACAATTGGTTCGGAAGGTTGAGGCCCAGGTGAGTGCTGAGCCTTTAGTCATGTATGACAGGGCAAAGGCAATCTTCTTTTCATCGGTATCATAGACTGCCTTGTTGACGACGAGGTAGAATTGGACTGTGTTCATCCAGGCTCTGGATTTGTCGAACGATCCATCAAAATGTTCAGGGGTGCCAAGGCGGAGTTCAGTGGGTTTAGTAGTGGTCATAGTGGTTGACGGTGGTGGTGGTGGGGGAATAAAGACAACAGGGGAGGGACGAGTAGTCGGTGATGGGGGAGTTGGTGTTCGTGGTAGGGCTAGGGCAGCAGATAACTGATGTGATAGATCAAGGGCGGGATCAGGGTCGTTGACGTTTTGGATAGGAACGTCGGGATCAAGGTATTCTTCCTCAGATGGGGGAGAGGGTGCGGGTGAGGAATCGTGGGTGTCGGTGAGGCCACGTAAGCCCCAGCGAGGGTCTGAGGGTGGTCGTTGAGATATGGTGAAGACCTACAACGGTGGTAGTCTTGATAGAGGACGCTAGTCTTTTGTTACGATTGGCCTATGAAAAGACAATCGTAGACTCGAGCGTCGATAGCTTGAAGGTTCTGAGACGGAGATTCGTCTCGTAGGTTCAAGGGTTCTTGCTGGTAAGGACTTTACCAGGGATCTAGGG
>JBBPUP010000842.1:0-10153 GCA_038094735.1 Exsudoporus floridanus
AAACTAATAAATCAAGAAGGATATATAAAGAAGAAAGGATGAATCATAACATTACCCCCCATGTACTGTTAAAACCCCAGTGAAGATGATACTCAGTTAAATCCTCTGTATTCTGATCCTGGTGAACCGGATGTGTTAGTGTATGTGCTCTTATCCCATGTGAGCTCCAAGTCTTGTTCATCATTATGTATAATAGGGGTGGTGTGTCTATGGGATGTAGGGCAATGGATATGTGTGGTATGGTGGCAAAGTGGTCCTTCAGGGCATGGTCCTCAAGAGGGACTAACAAGGACTGGCAATGGTGTAGGGAAGGGTGGTGACTGGGAAGAAAATAAGAATTGGGTAAAGGATCGGCAAGGGTGAGTGTGGCAAAGTTGTGGGCACCTGCTTTACATATGGTTGGGAGCCCACTCAAGGCAGCCCAGGCATTGATAGTAGCAGCAGTGGATGTAAATGTATCCCAGACAATGACAGGCAAAACAAATGTTGTGGTATTAAGGGTATAAGGGAGTAAAAGGGAGAGAACTATTATGTCCTTGCCAATTCTGTTCCATAGCTTCTATGAGGTGTTGTTCCTCGGAGCCAAGAGGGGAGGACAAGGCTGAAGGAGTAGACAGTTCATGGACTATGTTCAGGGCAATTTGCCATAGATATTGTTCTATATCTGTGATGAATTTGGGCATACCAAGCTGCTGAAGTGCAAGAAGGATGTCTCCTTCTAAGGTGTCTTTGACATTGCATACCACAGTTGCCCAGAGATCAATTTGGGCAATGGAGGTATGAAGGGTATAGAGGGTGTTGAGATGAGCCACCTGCAAAAAGATTTTGTATAGGAAGTATAGAGGGGATCCCACACCCATGTGGGTGTCAAGGGTGGAGGCGAGACAAGAGTCCTTCAGATGATCTAGCATAAGGTCTAGGTCAAGTTGGGTGGGGAGATCATGTAGCCGATGGATGTAAATAGGAACATCAACTGATATACTGCTGGGGCAGAGATCATCTAAGGGAGTGGATGTGAGGGAGATAGGTGGCAAGTCATCATTGGATAGTGGTGTGAAGGCAACAAGGGAATGTGGGGTGGGTGGACAGGTAACAGGTTCAATTACAGAAGGGGGTTCAAGGAATGAAGGAGAAGAAATAGAGTTAGTCAAAGAAGAGAATATGGAAGAAGAGTATTCAATGGCCATGGTGAGGGAAGGGAAGAAAGGTGGTTATGAGCAAAAGACAGGGGAGTGCCACTTTTTATACTCATTGAGAGTGGCTTGTGAATGTTTAAGATTCTGCTCAGGTTCCCAGGAATCATCTTCAGCAGAGAATCCTTTCCACTGAATGAGGAAAGAGCAGTTTGAGGGTGGTCCATGATGGCATAGTATCTTTTCAATTTCATATTCTTCTTCTCCTGTGATAAGGTCAGGAGGGGATTGTGGAAAGTTTGGGCTATGGACATCATTTTCACCATAGAGTGATAAGAGAGAAGCATGGAATACCAGGTGGATCTTCCATGTCTTTGAAAGTTTAAGTTGGTATATAATAGGAGATAGGACTTTAACAATGGTGAAGGGTCCTTCTCTTTTTGGAGTGAATTTTGGGTCAGAGATCTGCTGTTTCAGGTTTTGAGCTTCTAGTCAAACTTTGTTCCCTTTCTTGAATGGAATGAAGGGTTTTCTTGTTCAGGAAGCCATGGTTTGTTGGGCCAGCTCATGGGCAGCTAATGCTTCGTTCCTTGCTGCGATAAGGTCTTTGAAACATAATTTGACAGTAGGAGTGGAGAAAAAAGAGAGAATGATGGGAAGGGGAATGGATTCATACTCCATCATGAGAAAGAAAGAGGATTTTCTGGTTACTGAGTGAGGTCGGTGATTGTGGGTGAATTCAGCATGGGTGATAGATTCTGCCCAGATAGAGGATTGGTTTCCACAGAAGATATGTAAATATGTCTCAATTTCTTGGTTGACCCTTTCAGTTTCACTGTCCATTTGTGGGTGGTATGCAGTGGAGAGGGAGAGGTCATATTGGAGGATACGGCTCAGTTCTTTGGTGAATTTAGAGGCAAATTGAGGTCCATGATTGGAGATGATCTTGGTGTAAAGGCCAAAGCAAAGGAAAACTTTGTGAAAGAAAAGGAAGGCTATTCCTTCAGCAGTAACAGTTTTCTTAGTGGGGCAGAGAATTACCTCCTTACTAAGGCTGTTGTTAAATTCGCCTTCTATTTAACCTATCACGTGACAGTCATATGATCAATCATGTGCTTTCAAGGTCATGTGACCTTATGTACCTTTCATCACATGACCGTGGGAATAGTCTAGAATGGTCCATACATGTATATTTAATCTCCATTCTTCTAGAACGATCTATGACACAACTCTTTAATTACCATGATCTAGAGCTAGTCCAGACTCACTTACTTATCTATGACATCAGTATGACATCATGCCCTGTGCCCTATGCACAGACCTTTAGTAATTAAGTACAAACAATGTATCATAGTATATATAGTTGAATGTCAATGCCCCAAGAACTCCAGTCTAGTTCTTGTTGGGTTTCCCTTCAGAAAGATTTGTTCTAGTCTCTACTCTTAAGCTAGGTTTAGTGTTGTGCATTCTGGGAGCTTTATTAGCTCCTGTAGGTTGGCAACATTAGAACTAGACTACCATCTTTCCCACCACTCTCCACTAAACCTCCTCTTCTCATCGTCGACGTGCAGCCCCTAGCGCTAAAGGGATATAGCTGGACTGCAGGCTCAAGCGGATTTATCTACCACACTTCCTTCTCCTCCTTTTTACATAGTCCCTGCCACTAGAGGCAGCAAAGGTGCTTAGCTATCTAGAGTGGCACAAGGGTATCCTCGAGCAGGTTGAACGCATTTAAACACCACCCCAACCTCTTTCATTTTCGAATGGGATATGTCCCTGGTCCATGTGAGGCCAATTTACCCTTTTACGATACATATGTAGTACTCAGGATAGTAGAGGTGGATATTGACTCTATATCCATTGATTGAGAAACAACTTCAGCAATGGCTGCAGTGTTGGTCGACAAACGAGTAAAGTTTTGATAGGATGTTTCTGATACGTTACGTGAAACTTGAGCCAGTAGACGAGCTCACTATCCTGGAGGTTGAACGTAATCCAAATGATGATTCTCCTCTGCCACCCGATACGACTGAGGTGAAGAGAGAGATCCTAGATTATACTTTTGCACTTTACGATGACTTCTATGACAAGGTAGAAGCAGAACTCGCACGCTCCCTTCCCTACATATGCAACCCTCGGGAACCAGCCCAAGCCTTTTTTAGAGTACCGGGAGAGCCAGCCTTAGAAGCGGCTCTTAATCAAGTAATCGCCCAAAGTGTGGGATCCGAGAGACGCTCTCTCCCACTTTCCCGACTCAGACCAAGAGGCTCGATTGGAAGACCTTCCCAAGTCCCCACCATCCTCCCCCAACATGTCCGACACCGCAACCACTTGCCAGCTGCTGGCAATGATCGAGAATTTAATGCAGCAACTCAACGAGCTCGAGGCTTGCATCGCCACCAGCCCCTCCACTGGTTGGTTGGTGGAAACCAAGATAACCAAGAAGGTAGAGGCAGTGCCCAATCCAGGGTATTTTGATGGGTCTTATGACTCGTACTCTCAATGGTGGACCAAGATGGGGGTCTATATTGAGATGAACTCAGAGGCTTTCTTATCTAACAAGGAGCACTGCCTAGTGGTATGGTCCCGTATAGGTAGCAAAGATAACAAGGACAAGAATGGTGTGGGAGAATGGGCCTCCTCCCAAATCCATAAATATATAGAAGGCAGTGACCATGCCTGGCCTTCAGCGGAGGACATGACTCTCTAGATCAAAAACCATTTCCAACCTGGCAACAAAACAGATACATACACGGAGAAGCTGGCCAAGCTTAAACAAGGATCCAACCAGAGGACAGAAGCATTCCTCACCCAATGGATTGGTTGGTACAAAAAGGCCAGATGTGGTGACCAAATAGGAGTGCTCTTCCTCGAGCAAAATGTAAAAAAGGAAATAATGAGGAAGATATTCTTAGATGGAAACTGCAAAAGGACTATGTATAAATACATTGACCAAATAAAGAAAGTTGGCAATGCAATGGAGAGTTTTGATCTCCACAACCAGGGGCACATCTGGACGATAAACGTGCAACAAGGCCAAACAAGGGACCCTGATGCCATGGACGTCGATGCCACTGTCCCAAATCCAAGAAGCACTGTGAGCAGTGCAAGTTCCTTGGGGGGGGACATAGGAAGGATTGCAGCCGAAGAAGCTGTGTCTGCCAGGCTATAACTGGGGATACAGACCAATCAGATGTGAATGTGGCATCAAAAGCATCAAAAGGAGATGCAAGGATAAGGGCCCTAGAAGGAATGGACTTTGAGGTGATGAAAGCCTACTTCGCTGACCTAGCTGTTATAGAAAAGGGAAAAGGCAAAGCCTGAGTCACAATCTGGATGTGACAAGGGTGGACACTAGTAGCAGCACAGACATTTTACCACGAGAGGAAGAGATCCCAGAAGCGAAGCTCCGGCGCCCCAGTAACCGATACACTAATTTAGAAGTATATGGAGAAGAAGAACAAGAGTCCTTCGACTCCCAGGATAGGACATTTTCTGATACTGAATCATGTATTTCTACTTCCTCAACTGAGACCGGGTCTTACGCAAGTAAGCTTGCTGCACAGGATTGCAGGCTTAATTCGGTCAAGAATAAAAACACAAAAAGTAATATATCTATTATGGTAGAAACCCCAGACCGGATCCTCATCAGGTCCGTGAAGATCAAGAAGGAGATCTGCCTTGACGTAGACATAGCACCATCTACGCACAAGGGGAAGATAAACTCCACAAGGGCATTGCTAGACAGCAGCGCAAATGGCATTTTCGTAGACAAGGAGTGGGTCAAAAAGAAGCAAATTCCCACACAGAAGCTGAATCAACCTATCTCAGTATTCAATGTAGACGGAACAAGAAACTCCACTGGAAGCATTATCCATACTACAGAGCTCATCATTGATTACCAAGGACACCGAGAAAAAATAGAAGCTGAAGTTACCGACCTAGGCAAAAACTCAGTGATATTGGGATATACCTGGTTGGCCAAGCACAACCCCGAAATAGACTGGCAACATGGCACAGTCAAACTTACAAGATCCCCAAGGATGTGCTATTTCCTTCGGGATTCTCTGGTGTTTGTACAAGCACTGGAAGAAAAGGAACTAAACGATATGTCGTACACATATCAAAAAATAAAGGCATTGAAGATGCCTAAGAAGGACTTGACAGTTGAAGAGATGGTACCCGAGAAATACCACAGATACCTAGACGTATTCTCAAAAAAGGCCTCAGAGTATATGCCCAAGAGGAAACCCTGGGATCACGCCATCGATTTCAAACCTGGATTTGTCCCCAGGAAAGGAAAGCTCTACTCCATGTCGGTGGAAGAGCAAAAGGAAGTTGATGCCTTCATTGACGATCAACTAGCGAAAGGCTATATAAGGCCTTTAAAGTCTCTCCAGACCTCACTAGTATTCTTTATTCCAAAGAAGGATGGAAAGAAAAGAATGGTCCAAGATTACTGGTACCTGAATGAGTGAACAATCAAAAATAATTATCCACTGCCACTCATCAGTCAGCTAATCGATTGTCTAAAAGGATCGAAGCTGTTCATGAAGATGGACTTGCATTGGGAATATAACAACGTAAGAGTAAAGGAAGGCGATGAGTGGAAAGGAGCCTTTGTATGTCATCGAGGAGCATTTGAGCCTCTTGTGATGTACTTCGGACAATGTAACTTGCCTGCCACGTTCCAACAAATGATGAACAATATCTTCGCAGACATGCAAACATGTGTCATCATGTACATCGATGATATAATGATCTTCACAAAAACAGACAATGAAGCAGAACACGATCGGATCGTACTAGAAGTGTTACGCCAATTAGAAGAGAACGACCTTTTTATCAAGCTGGAAAAGTGTACGTTCAAAGTCAAGAAAGTTGAGTTCCTCAGGATGATCATATCTATGGAAGGAATAAAAATGGAACAAGACAAAGTGAAAGCCATGCTCGAATGGCCCACACCTATGAATATTGAAGGGATTAGATCCTTTTTAGGGCTAGCCAACTTCTATCATAGATTCATCAAGGACTTCTCGATCAAATCGTGATCCTTGAATGACCTTACAAAAAAGGATAAGGCTTGGAGTTGGACACAAAAGGAACAAGAAGTGTTTGATCAATTAAAAGTGGGTTTTACCACTGCACTGGTACTCGCTTATCCAGCAGATAATGCCCAATACCACTTAGAATGCGATGCCTCTGACTTCGCAACCGGAGCAGTTCTCTCAATAGAAAAGGATGGGAAATGGCACCCCATTGCTTTCTCATCACACAGTATGTCTCCCGAGCAATGAAACTATATGATTGCCAACAAGGGAATGCTTGCAATTATATTGGTGCTAGAGCAGTGGAAACATCATTTAGAAGGAGCACCACAATTTGAAATCTGGAGCGATCACGCCAATCTCCAGTATTTTATGAAATCTCAGAATCTTAATCGAAGGCAAGCGAGATGGGCTCAATACTTGTCTAGATTCGATTACGTTCTCATCAAGAAACCTGGAGCCCAAATGGGTAAAGCTGATGCACTATCTAGGCGAGAGGATCACATGATCGGGATAGAAACCAACAACAAAGGAGTAACAGTGATTCCAAGTGAACATATTTGATTGCTTGAAGAAAGGATCAAGATTAAGGGCAAAGAAGAAAAGACTCTGGAGCGAATTAAAAACACACAGAACAAACTCAAGGAAGGAACTCTTGCAGGGTTCATGATGGATGGTGATTTTATCGTCGTTAACAACAAGATATATGTCCCCAAAGAGGATGACCTTTGGCAATCAGTCATCACTCTCTATTATGATTCTACGGTGGCAGGCCACTGTGGACCCAACAAAACGATCAAGCTTCTCACTCGGTATTATTACTGGAAAGGAGTTTGGTCACAAATCAAGGAGTACTGTGCATGCTGTGAATGCTGTGCATGTATGAAACCCACAAATATCCTGCCGGCCAGGAAGATACACTCTAATCCTGTCCCAGGATTGTGGCAGAATATTTCTGCGGATTTTATTACTGACCTACCAACAAGCAACGGATATGACTCAATTCTTGTGGTAGTGGATCGGTTCTCCAAGGAAACAGTATTTATTCCTACCGTAAAAAGTGTGATGGCACTCCAAATGGCTAAACTATATCGAGATCACGTGTGGAAAGTCCATGAACTTCCGTGTAGTCTCATCTCTGACCGAGGACCACAGTTTGTGTCTCAGGTCATGAAAGATCTTAGCAAGATATTGAACATCGAGCTACACATGTCAACGACATTCCATCCACAGATGGATGGACAAATGGAACATGTAAACAGAGACCTTCAACAATATTTATGCCTTTTCATGGCAGAGAAGCAGTCTTCTTGGATGGAATGGCTCATGCTGGTGCAATTTAACTATAATAACTGAACGCACTCGGCTACCGGAAAGAGCCCCTTCCAGGTCATGCATTCATATGCACCCTGCATGGGCATAGAACCTCAGGAGATTAAGGCACCAGCAGCTAACTTATTCATGAAAGACTTTGCAATGACCCTCGATCAGGTAAAAAACAATCTGAAGAAGGTGAGTGACCAGATGGTGACTCAGAATGAGAAGAAACGTTCTCCAAGTTCTATTTATAAAGAAGAAGATCTTGTGTGACTAAGCACTGAGAATCTGAACCTTCGATCGACACATCAGTCTAAAAAGCTGACAGAAAGGTGGCTGGGCCCCTTTAAAGTAATTTCTATGAAAGGTGACAACACCGTGGAACTCCAACTGCTGAGATCAATGAAGATTCATCCGGTAGTAAACATATCCTGGATCAAGCCTTATAAGGAGTGACTCCCCGGACAGCCGGTATACAAGCCGGGTCCAGTGCAGGTCATAGATGAAGGGCAAGAGGAATGGGAGGTGGAACGGATCATAGATTCGCACCTCAAAGGACAATGTATGGAATTCCTCATTCACTGAAAAGGATACAGTGACGAAGAATGTATGTGGGAGCCTGAATCAAACCTCGCTTCAGCATGGGACGCTATAAAGGACTTTTACATATTAAATGCAAATGCACCACGGAAGCTGAGAATGGCTCAAGCTTTATTTGATCTTTTATTTAAACCATATGAGAATTTGACAGAGTTAATTTCCACCTTCAGTCGCCTGGAAGTCGACCCATAAAAGGGGGGTAATGTTAAATTCGCCTCCTATTTAATCTATCACATGCTTTCGAGGTCACGTGACCTTATGTACCTTTCATCACATGACCATGGGAATAGTCTAGAACAGTCCATACATGCATATTTAATCTCTGTTCTTCTAGAACAATCTATGACACGACTCTTTAATTACCGCGATCTAGAGCTAGTCTAGACTCGCTTACTTATCTATGACATCAGTATGACATCATGCCCTGTGCCCTATGCACAGACCTTTAGTAATTAAGTACAAACAATGTATCGTAGTATATATAGTTGAATGTCAACACCCCAAGAACTCCAGTCTAGTTCTTGTTGGGTTTCTCTTCAGGAAGATTTGCTCTAGTCTCTACTCTTAAGCTAGGTTTAGTGTTGTGCATCCTGGGAGCTTTATTAGGTCCTGTAGGTCAGCAACAGCTGTGGTCAACCATGACCAATAGAGAATCAAAACCAGAGGAAATAGAAAGATCCATAATGAGATCACAAGAGATCTGGTGAAAAGGAAGAGCAGAAGAAGAGGGAATAGAGACCAAAGAGGGGGTGAGGGGATGAGTATTAGCCTTGTTCTGCTGGCAAGTAGAACAACCAGTGACCTAGGCACAGACAAAGGAAGCAAGACTAGGCCACCAGAACTCGGCAGCCACAAGTTGGCAGGTTTTAAGAAAATCAGGGTGACCAGTGGTGGGGTGGTCATGGCAGCAGTGGAGGATAGATTGGCAAAGGGGAGCATCGGGGAGAACATAGACATGGCCTTTGTAGGTGAGAACTCCATCAATATGTTACCAGTCAGAGAGACAGGGGTAAAAGGCAGGAGAAATAGAACCATCCATCAACTAAAGGGCTTGAAGAATAAGAGGATTGGAGGAGAATGAAGAGGCAATGCAAGAAGAAAGAGCAGAGTCAATCACACAGATGAAGAGGAAGGAAGAAAGGAAGGTAACTCTGTCATTGTCATTGTCAGAAGAGGGAAGGAGATTGGAGTGGCAAGATAGAGCATCAGGACCTGCAAGTTGGGAACCAGAGACATGGATGAGTGTAAGATCAAAGTCTGTGAGGTTGAGGAGTCATCAAGCTTGGTGACAATTGAGATGTTGGGGAGAACAGAAGAAAGTCAGGTATTTGTGATCAGTGAAGACTTGAATAGGGAAAGGGGAATCATTGAGATAATGACACCAAGTCTTAAGGATGTGGATGATGATGAGGAGCTCATGGTTGTAGATATCATAATTTTGTTTTGCAGGAGAAAAGGATTGTGAGAGGTAGGAGCAGGAATGTCATTCTCCATTGAAGTTGGTTTGGAGAAGCAGTGCACCTGATATATATTTTGATGTATCAGCAGCAAGGGCAAAGGGTTTGGAGGGATCTAGGAGGCAAAGAATGGGTTTAGAGAGGAAGAGGGATTTTAGTTGGGAGAATGCTGCATTATGAGTAGGGGTCCATTGCCAGGGAGTGTTTTTCTTAGTGAGGTCAATGAGGGGATGGGCAACATTAGAGTAATTATGGATAAAATGTCAATAGAAGTTGGCAAATCCCAGGAAAGAATGGACATTCTTGACCTTGGCAGGAATAGGCCATTTAGCGATACTATTGAGCTTCACTGGGTCCATGGCTAGTTGTTCAGGGCGTACGATTATACCAATCTCCAGCTTAAGGTGAAGGTCGAGTTCCATCATACATTGGAGAACATGCTTGGTGCATTCTATGTGGATTGCCTCATCTAGGAAGAAGATAAGGAGATCATCCATATAAATGACCAACCAACCTTCAGCAATCATGTCATGGAAGGAATCATTCATGAAATGTTGGAATGTTGCTGGAGAGTTACACAGGCCAAAGAACATCACTG
>JBBPUP010000843.1:0-10141 GCA_038094735.1 Exsudoporus floridanus
CACTTTTGCATTCGCGGTCGATGCTGCTCCCCAGATTTGATGAGGCTCTAGCGGACGAGAGTATGTGTATCTTTGAATCGTATTCGGCCAATTTCCTCAATCCACCTTCATCTGCAGTATATCAAGGCCTTCAAGCACTTGGTGTGCGTGTCATCCTGGGCGAGCGACTAGATATGTCATCGCTCGAAGTCAACGGGATCAACCCATTTGGTGACCAAGAGACAATATTAGTAAAGACGGTCAAAGGGCGTGAAATCGAGGCGGATCTAGTGGTATGTACTTTGAGACGAGTGTTCGTGGAATATTTCGTTGATTGGTTCATTTGTCTTTTCGCATCGCTTCTCCACCACCAAACTGCATGTACAACATACAGCTTCTCTGTACGGGTCAGAAGCCTAACACATCTCTCCTCCATACCATGGATTCTGGCACTATCGATCCCAAGAGTGGGATGGTTCGGGTGTCACATACCATGCAAATCCTGACGGTCAGAGAAAAGGATGCTGGTTTGGATGGGGGCAATCTCGATATGCGTCCAATTGTTGAAGCCTCGCCTACACTGTGTGACACCATCCCACCTTCACCTGTGGACACGCTTGCAGAACTGGATTTTGCACTACCGGTGCCGATGGCGCCCAGTGCCTCCACCCACGAGATGTTTGTGGAGCCCGAGGCTGACGCGTCCTATGATCCCCGTACGTTCGTGTATCCCCACCTCTTCGCCGTCGGAGACGCGGCCGATGCGTTTGGAGCATGCAAGGCTGGTCACACGGCATATTATCAAGGGGAAGTGGCAGCGCGGAATGTGATCAAGCTCATTAAAGGTAATGCAGGTACTCCCGAACTCATCTTTATGGGATTAACGTTTACACCAGGCGAGGGGGAAATGGGAGACCTGGAGTTGGAGTTGGAGGAGTATGTGCCCGGTCTTCCGATGATCAAAGTTTCACTTGGCTTGGTAAGCGCGTCGTCGTGTTGATTGCATCTCCATTTCTTGACAAGTTTACTGATCCTTTGAATAGACGAGATCGGCGTACGAAGTGGCTGGCGTCGTAGGGAGGAAGGACGACGGGACTGATGATCTCGGAGCCGCGACCGTGTGGAGGGCATATGGGTACGGGGATATTGATGACGAAGGAATGTGGATGTGACAAGGGTCTGTTGGGTGGTTTCTGCCACCTTTGAACATGGGTTCTTTGTCACGTCTGACGCGGTTCAGCAGTAGCGACACAACCAAACAGTTTGTAGAATCGGATAGTGAATGACATAGATTTGTGTGGGGAAGAGGGTCGGTCAGGATTGGCCCTCGCCAGCGGTTGTTGGTTGGAGTCTAACTCTGACCTATCCACATGAACCAATGAGCCATCATCCACTCCTACAGCTGCATGGGTACCTGCCGGACCATGTCTGTTCGATGCGTTCCCTAACAGCCGGACTCCTTATCCATTCCATCTGATTCGGAACACCATGGATCCGACATCAACCACCATCGTCCTGTTCACACACCGACTCTTACGCTTGCAATGATCGTCCGCAAAGAACAAAGGAAGAATCTACAAGAGGTAAGCACGCCTGCGATTCAATCCGCGTCGTTTCCACGTCTCAGAGAACGCGACCGCCCGGCAAATCACTCTCTGCTGCCCCCCCCCAAGGACGTTCCAATTCGCTACATCAGCATGCTCTTCGTTGACTCGGCGACCGGGTTCGACCAATGTCGGACTGGCGTCGACGAGGCACGTGTCCGCGAGTGTGGTGCTTTGGAACGTTTGCCTGCAGGAGCGTCCTTTTTTAACTGGGCCACGTTGGGAATTCCCTCTGTGGCCGTTTCGACCTGTTCGGAAGCACTTGTTCTCTGGCACAGTGCATCGGAACTGTTCCCTTAGGGGTGCCCTGAGACTCTTCACATCGCGCGTTGCCTTTGTTCACGTTCCGAGTCCGCTTAGAGGGTTGGTCTGCTTAGACTGCCTTTCCTTTCCTTTATATGCGAAGTTATGATGTCTGGAGATACTGGCAAGTAATGGGCAGAACAGTTTGTGCTGTTAGCCTCTTTGCTCTGCTGCGTGCTCGATGTTCTTCTTCGACGTTGAATTAGAGTGTGAGCGGGCGTAGCGTCTCAAGGACGTCGTCGCTGATATTCACAAGTTACTCTGCCTCTCTTGGCTCCTGGGATAGGCTGTTCGGATTTCTGGATAATAGCTGTTTGGGGGTTTATCATGGCAGCCAATACAGCTGCGATGTGCTGTCCGACCGAGATCCCGTCCAATCGTGAACATTCTTCAAAAGTCTGTCCCCTGCGATTGCATACCGCTGGCGGGTGCGTATGAGAAGGGCCAACTGAACCTTATATACAACCCGACAAGCTCTCATTCGCGTTCGATGGGAGTGAGGGGGTCGTCCATTGTTCGAGAGTAAGACCCAGTCATGGACACAGCACATCGCCGACCCTTCCTAATTCCACATTCCTGCGCAACGCAGGGCACGGATGCAGTCCTCTCATTTATCAACCATCGACGCACGGACATTACTGTGCCTCACGCCATTTGCAGTCTTTTCGGGTGTGATCGGGCTTCGAGATGCGGTTTTCTTCAGGAAGTGCTTTCATGCATCAGCTGCGCCATGTGATAATCAATTGGGCGTTGATGCTCTAGTGCCAAAACGGGACGACGACGCGAGCTTGGGGTCATCAGGCTTACAAAGACGTTTGCCTCGATACCAGGATCGCGACCCGTTTATTCATAGGTTGGGGGAGGATGCCGATTGTGTAGTGCATCGAGACGGGTGTAATTCCGGAGATTGATACCCTGAGCCTGAGGGGAACCGTATTGCCGTACTATGAGAATATGAGACTGCGCAACTTGATCGGGGGTGGCGGACCAGAGCTATAACAAGAATCGTGATGACTTTGGGGGGACGAGATCGCAATGCGAGTGGAATGCGCCGTGTACGATGCCAAGGTGTACGAGCTGAGCGTGGGGGATGGATCGAGGATGGACCAACGTTGGTCGGTTCTGGTATGTCGCATGCAGGTGGAGCTGTCGAAGTTGAGGGTGCAAGTTATTTATGCGTAGCGAGCGAGATGACGTCAGGGGTGCCCGCCGTTATCAGAGTTGGAGTAAATTATTATTTCGGTACGGTCTGAGCCACTCCTCCCCTGCTGCCTCAGCGGGCGAGCAACAGCTGCTACCTTTCCTACGCCCGTTTATACCCGATCGACACCACTCCCACCTTCGTTGAATCCTTCTGCTTTGGCCATGACATCCTCGTCGGGGACACGTCCATCATGCACCAACAAATCCCGTTCCGCGGCTGGCACCGCATCCAATGGCGGCACGAGAACACCGCGTCGTGTTCAGTGGGCTAGCCACGCTGACGTCCGTGTCGATGGCCACCTAGAAACCCCGCCTCGACAAAGCATGCATGAGCTGGACGAGATGGGGCTCAACGTATGCGCTCGTCTTTTCATTATTCTAATCTGACAGGGCTGAGAATGATGTGTAGCCCAGTGCATTCGAGACGCTTAGGAATGCCCTGGAGAGACACCAGTCTGGGGAGCATCTGTTGGGTGAGTCGGGCCCACCAGAGGCAAGTGCAGCTGCAGATGCACTCCCTTCAATACCATCCCAAGACGTCGTCACAATCCGTGTCATCTCCCCCGCCACAGGGTCCCATTATAGTCCGTTGACCAGTCCTCCTGTTACGTCATCGAGCCATCCTCCGGCCCACGATAATCCGTATCCCCCCACGAGGGCACCACAAACGACAGCGTCTGGATCACAGGGCACGGGCGGCTCGTCCACACAAGAAAGCTCACCAACCATAGAGGATATCAGCGCCCGTCTTTCGACTTCCACACTTGTCGCGCAACGCACGTATGATGTTCCCGGAGAAGCATGGATAGACCCACTGGAACGGGAAGGATTGCCCTTCCACGCACCAACACCTGACCCTAGAGACCGGCGTGAATTGGGTGATGCTCTCCGAAGAAGATCGACCTTGAGGGCAGGAAGCAGGGATGGTGACGTAGGCTTTGGTGGGAGGCACCTCGAACGAATGGCGGAACATCAGGCTGCTGGGGTAGTGAGAGCTCACACACGGCGAGGTTGGCGCTGGTTCCATCGCTCGCCCCACGGCAAAAGGGATACCAAATCGAGAGGCACACCTGACGGAGAGAAAGATACGGCAACGGACGAGAAGGGAAAGGCAACGCAGCATGCTCACCCCCGTCGCCGCCATACCCACTCTGATACGGAGAACGACACCGATTTCACCGATGGAGAGTTTCACCGCCCAGGGCGCATCCGCAATGGAGTTCCTCGCAGTTGGCTGGCCCCCGTCATGCACCTCCCTCACACGCCACCTCGTGGTCGACAACAAGATCTCGGGGATCGCCCCCATACTCCGAATCTTGGTAACGGTGTACTCAGTGCATTGTTGGCACTCTACGGCCATGATCATGATCATGACGATGAGGGGAGTGCGAGCGGGGCAAGTACCCCAGGTGGGCGAAGTCGTACCAGCTCCGACGCGGGAAGTGTAGACGGCATCCTTCCGAAACACCATCGCCCGTGGTTACCCGATCAGCCTGAAGACAACAATCATGACCATTCCGCCCCGAAAGCACAGAAACGTGTCAAAGACAAATACCTTGGCAAGTTCGGCCTCGGTCGCTCTCCAAAGGGGGCGTCAACTTCATCCATAATCACCCACCTCAGATCTCCATCCTCTACGACTGCCGCCCTCATTGCTGGAGCAGGTACGCTTACGGGAGTGGCTGCACCGCAGCAGGCGACACTCGCGCCAGATCTGGAGAGGGCGGGTTATGGTCTCGTGAGATACTCTATGGAGGGGGTTCCGTACACTCTTTCGAGGTCCCCCACCGACGAAAAGGAAAGCGAAACAGAGGTTCCGGATACGCCTGCCGCTACAATTGTGGCGTCTCCGACTACGTGTTCAGAGGGTTTGGTGCACAAGCCGAGAGAGGGTACCCCTGGAGGGCGCAAGGGATGGACTGGCAGGTTGAAAGATTTTCCGTTACCCATGCATTTCTCTCCCAGTCATCTCGGAGCGCTTCCATCAGAAAAGGGGCTTCATATGCCTGGCGGTAGCGCCACTGCAACACCCAAGAATCCAAGCCCAGGATGTTCACCCGCGGACGAGTTTGGTGAGAAAAAGGATTACTTTGACCCTAAACATGCGGAGAGAGAGGCCCTGCGAATTCAAGATCGGGAGAGGAAGGAGCGGAAGGAGAGGGAGAGGAGGAGAGAGAAGGAGATACGACGTAAAAGGAAGAAGGCCGAAGTTTATGTGCGTCGCCCATGCTCATCTGCTTCATCAGTTGACCGAAAGCGCACTAGATTACGAGGCACGTGGCCGAGATCCTTCAAAGACAAGAATTCATCATGAAACTTGCCCGTGCCATGATGATGTTTGGCGGCCCTTCGCACCGTCTGGCAGCACAGATACAAAGCACTGGGCGTGTGTTAGATCTCCAACTCAGCTGCATGTACCTGCCGGATGTGATGCTAATCTCATTCGAGGACAGCGCGACAGGAACGAGCAATGTCAAGTTCATTCGACAGGGCAGCGCTTTGGATCTGGACAAGCTTGGGGACGCACATTTACTGTACTGGGAGGTACGTAAAATGGATAGTTCTAGATGCGTACATACAACCAACCTTTGGCTTCCAGGTCATTCATGACACCATGTCAGTTTCTGGGGCATCGGCGTTGTTGGATGTTCTGATGCGCAAGAAGCCCCTGTACAACTTTGTACAGCTGACCATCATCGGGGGAATGTGCTCGGCCTCCATATGTTCCGTCTCATTTTCGGGATCCTTTATCGACTGTCTCGTATCGGCACCACTCGGTGCGCTCCTCGTTGCGGTTCAGTTGACTGGCGTGCGCAATGAATTATACGTGAACGTGTTTGAAATCACCATTGCAACACTCTTGAGTTTCTTGAGTGCCGCATTAGCATCGACCACGCACTTTTGTTATTCGGCCGTCGCCAGCAGTTCAGTGGTACTGATCCTACCGGTAAGCAACTGCAGAAGAGCCTTTTCGATGCAAACGGCTAACCAGAGCGCATCCAAAGGGCTTTATCGTGCTCAGCGGATCGCTTGAGCTCTCGTCGCGCTCTTTGGTTGCGGGTGCTGTTCGATTATGCTTTGCACTGATGTACTCGCTTTTCCTGGGCTTTGGGCTCGCGATCGGCGCTGAGCTGTACGAGAAAATACTTGGACGGTCAGTTATTGGCCCGACGGATTACCAATGCTTGGACTCTCATGACCCTGCTGGACCGTGGTGGCAGCGAACACCAAGCCTATGGTGGGCGTTCCTGACAGTGCCGATGTATTCGCTGTTCCTGAGCATGAGACTAATGGCCCCATGGTGGAGGAAGGAAATGGTGAGTACTTGCAGTGGTATGATCGGAGGACGCTCAATTGCGTGCATAGATCCTGCTTATCGCAATCGCGTCGATCGGCTGGGTGACGAACCATTTTGTGAGTACCAAATTCCCGAACCAGAGCGATATCAGTGCCGCTGTTGGGTGGGTCCCGTTCATCTCACGACGGTGCCATTGTTTGCTCATGGGTTCAGTGCCTTTGCGGTCGGATTTGTGTCCAACATGTATGGCCGCTTTTTTAATGGGAACGCGTTCGTTGTCATGGTATGTTCTCTGTGGATTGAAACTCAAAGCAAACTCTCGAACGGTTTCTTTTTCTATCAGATCACGGGCATTCTTTTCCAGGTGCCGTCTGGCCTTGGGAATGGGGGTCTCCTCAACTTTGTGTCCGACCAGACGTCGGGATCGTCGTCCTCGTATCTGAGTGGCTTCCAGACGGCCTTGCAGCTGATCTCTGTTGCGATTGGATTGACGGTCGGACTGGGTATTTCTTTGGTTGTCGTACATCCTGTGCTGAGTCGTCGGCGCGCGGGTGGCTTGTTTAGTTTGTGATGCATCCACGTGTGCCTCGTTCTCCGTGATGGACTTTTTAGAGCGATTCAAGATTTGGTTTTGTTCACGTTCTTTCTATTTTACCGTTCCTTTTTTTTCCTTCTTTTTTGGACCAGCATTTCAATTGCATTTTCTGAACGTACTAGTATGATCGGCTTGTTGCTCGGCGTTCGGCACTTGGCTTGACTACTGAGAGGTTGTCATGTTCGGTTTGAGGCACCGCGGTGGTTCGCCTAGGATATCGCTGAGATGGCGACCCTCTTTGACAGGCCAACAAGTAGCGGTATTTGTCGCCGACGGCCCAATCAACATAAAGGTCCACCGTGAGTACCTTGTCAATGGTCAACGGAGACAGTGTCGCATCGTGAATGTGGCCCGTTAGGTCGTGCCCATCTCAAAGGCTATGCTGGTATACTAGTTACCTCCGGTTGTTTTAGACGGTAGTTTCACCTCGACGGCCTTGGGAGGGCGGCGGTCGGTCGGGATAGCGGATGAAGCCCCCCCGGCGAGGCTCGACACTGCAAGCACTACTATGTAGACCGCCCGCCGGCCCTGATCGAGATTCTCGGAGGGTCTCCGACGGACGCAGCAAACGAAACAACCCTGAAGGCCTATCGTCACACGCTGACACTCTTTTATGGTCGCGCTTCGTGCGGTGCCCTCCACGTCTGCGGTGTACGCAGGCAGGATAAACAAGGTAAATCTTACTCTCGGAAAAGTACTTGAGATGTTTCTTAGAAGGAGCGTGACCGTTTCTTGTAGCACAAACAATATATTTGGATCCTGTTGCTGGATGCCAGTCTCACCACTGAAACTGCCTAATACAGTAGGGCCTCGGTTCGTGACGAGCTTGGCGAAAAAGAGATGTATAGATGGATCGTAAGTATTGGCGAACGAAGAATGGTCCGTGCAATGGTCAAGACGAAAGGCCCGAGCTTGCGCGCTTTGAATAGGTCGCGGCGGTACTAGTACTTACATGTGTCCCTAGACGAGCTTCGAACTCCGAACGCAGAAGCGATACAATGCTTGATTCTCTTCTTTTTTTTTTTTATTCAAACGCTGCGCGAAAGCTTGGCGAAACTCTGAATAAGCCGCGAAATGGAGCTGCCTCTCTCGTGGCCCTGGCGCGGACTGGGTGTGTAGGTGCACGCCCTCCATCGCACTGTTTTGAAAAGCAGTTTCGAGACATCCTTTTTGTTGCGAACGCTAGCTTGCTTCCGTCAATTCTCACCATCGACGACTTAGGTTTGAAGGTGACCTGACAGTGATGACTCTCGGATGTGGGGGCGCACCCTTCAGGGTCACGACGAAGACGAAAAAAAAAAAAAAAAGTGCGACGGATCTTCCTATACGGTATAGGTTGGCCAAGCCGGGTCCTATAGGCGCCCTCATGCCGTGCGCTTGTCTTGAAACTCAGTCGGCTCTCTCCTAACACATACCCTGAGAACTCCACCGGGGAGTCTCTGTCTATGTTAGGAAGGAGTCGACTGTAACAGGTTGCGCGGACCGAGAGGTCTCAAGTGATTACCAACCCCTTTCTTATCGTCTAAAAATGTCTACGGAGCCACAGGGTCATGGCGCGTGGCCACGCTACTTATGTTGTTTATTTCGCCTCATTGGCACCAGGGTCCATCGATGGGTAATGACGAGGGAATGCAGGCACCAAGCGATGGTGGGTGTGATTTCGAGCTCCTCCGGCGCGTCGCGGGAGCGCTATCATCTTCCCAGCGTCAAAAGCCTCAGGCACCATTATAATTATAATAATCATTTTTTGCCGTATTGAAGTTCCTATCACAAAATAGGTCAAGGTTGGATGACGTATCGGTAAGTTGTGTCAGTCATATCTCGACTCTCCGAAAGCCGTTCAATTACATTGGCCTGATTGATAAAATATATCTTCTCACACAAGTGGCTCAGGAGATACAAAGTTCCGAGTTCAACTGTGAGGATTACGAAAAGCGTCCGTGTAGGACCTGCCCGGCTCTTAGCATGCTCTTTTTTTCCGGGGAGATGGCTGCTACGCTAAATACATATCTCAGCCACGATGATCACCACTCATCTCCTGATCACTCCCGTGAAGGATGTCAGAGGAGTATTCCAGTGCAGATGTCCATCAATTTCTCTTAGGTGACTACTCCTTTTCCATCTCTAGGAATCCGCTAAACTCGTGCCCGTCCGGCAGTGCTCGTCACCGTCTTGCATTCTATCGCTGCTGTTGCAAGTACGTGTTCAAACAATTCCTTTTGGCAAACGTTGCATGAATAAGCTCTTTCGATATTGTTGTAGCGTGCATACGGCTGTGGGTCCGGGTACGCCTGCACCGACTCTGGTGGGAAGATGCATGGGCTGTTCTAGCACTATTCGTCGACGTTGTCAGTGCTGTGTCGACTTGGACACTGACCTTGCCACAGCGTGCGTTCCGTTGCCATCCGTTCTTCTCCAATATCAAAGAACACCTTTTTTTCCCCACTTGTAGGTCACCATCCTTGGTACATGTCACGAGAATCTCATATCATCTCGACGTGGTTGACATTGCTTTCGTATACCTGTCTGATATGGTGAGTTCCATCCGCATTCAATGTAACTTTTCATTCTCATTTTTTTTAGGGCGGCTCGGATGAGCATCATGTTTTCCTTCATAAGGATCGTGCCCCCTTCTGGCTGGACGCGACATATAACCGCTGGCTTTGCTGTCTTCTTCGCTTTCTTATGGGCGCTGTGCACCACCTCCAAGGTTTACACGTGCGGCTCGAACAGGTCATGGTATAATCTTCCAGATTTACAATGTCCGGTTGGGCCCCCAGTAGCCATGATCGAATTCACCAGTAATTCCTTTTTTTCTCAACATTTTGTAGCTTGGATTGATGACCCCTTTGACAGCCGAGATCGTTTCAGATGTCATCTTGGTCGCACTGCCCACTCAAATACTGTGGTGGACGAGGCTACCTAGGAACGAGCGCATCCTCATGCTCTCCATCTTCACAATGAGCCTGCTCAGTGCTATGGTGGGTATAGTTCATATCACATTTGTGATCCCTGTTCCGGGGTATATGGCAGGTATGACCGCCGATATTGAGGTGCGCCGCTTGTAACGACTGTTCCATGTGTGATTGAGACGCGTTTCGTGCGTTTCATGCACGACAGGGCGCGCTGGATCTCATTATTTGCAATTTCCTTGTCTTG
>JBBPUP010000844.1:0-10137 GCA_038094735.1 Exsudoporus floridanus
AGACTCCGTCCAAGGGGATGTCCTCCTGTATTTGCACAGTGAGCACAGGCACGCAATCGACGACGCGCTCGTACGCTACCGCCCGGTGACACGTGGGCACCAGCGTGAATGCAACCGTCAAAGTATGTCCAACATCCGCGCATTCTCTATCAGCACGTTCAACGGCACGTCATCCTGCACCTGCACAATGATCCTACTCTCCGAAGCCACCCTCCTATATTCTGCTACATTCTGGCGGGTCGGGGTGAGCAACAGTGCACCAAACGGTTGTCGCAGTCGAGCCATCAGCCGAAGGGCTCGCATTTGCCTGTCCGTCCGTGATACAGACGAAGGGGGCCAGAGAGACCCATCGTCTCGAGGGGTTGTGGTCGACCGTCCACCAAGTGGCAGCCCAAGGCGAGTAGCCAACCGTGCCGCTCGTGTTGGTGGGACTGCCAACGTGATATTGGAAGAGCCAAAGGTCGACGGCAGGTCGCCCCCCAACGAAGACCTGTCGTCTATGTTCTCCTCAGGTGTCATCTCTGCTACATTTCCGCCAAGAGGCTGCCGGTCGAGAAGAAAGTCGATCCAAGGGTGAATGAGGTACAGAGAATTCAATCGAGAGAGATCATCTTTGGTTCTGATCTCCACGATCCCGAGTGCAGCTGTCTGTGCACGGAAAATACGTTCCGATCTGCTCCGAGAAGCCGCTAGAGATCCTAGTTTGAATATCATGCATGGGAGCTTCATTCGTTGTCCCACAAACAATGGTGAAGGGAGCTCATCGAGCCGGTTGTACAACTTCGTAACCAGGGCGAGATTGAGTGAAGAGGCCCGAAATCCGGAAACGATCACGTCCATCTCGGTATCTTTCATGGCTGGCGGAATATGCGATGTCGGCAACTCATGGAATACAGCGATACCAGTAGGTAGGCAGCTATTGAAGCTGCCAGATCTCCCTGTCCACGCGAGGATGTTTGTGTCTCCCGAACTTGTGAGTAGCTGCGCTAGGAGTCGTCCGAGTGACTTGTCCCCCTCGCCATATACAACGGAAAATATCCCAAGCATCGAATATGCTTCATCCTCGACAAAAGTCGTCTCTCGTCCTAAAGCAAGACACAGCTTCTCCCTGATGTCGTCTAAGCCAGGTCGGAGTGCGATCGAGGCATGCGCCGAGACACCACTTGCCTCCTCCATCTCCGAGACGATCTCGGGCGACTCCTTGTGGTTGGGAGTTTCAAGGTTCAGGTAAGGCGTCCAATCCTCGGTGTAGAATCGGACCACCTTGGATGCGTGATATTCCTGGAATGTCCAGGCACGGGTGTTCCAAACACTTCTCATGAGATCACCACGTCGCGATTGAGAACCAACGCCACGGAGAAAAACGATTGTCACAGCAGAACCCTGGCACCACTTGAACATGGCGACAAGCGCTTCTTGGAGTACGAGGTGATCTGCTCTGTTAATACAGCATGTATCACTCCATGCCTAATGGTACCCGGAATCCCGCACGATGTTGCAGAACATTCGCAGCTTGTCATGAGCGGGAAACTTCTCGAGATCATACACCACGATATGTATGACCCTTTCGAACAGGGGTTCATTGTCTTTCCACCTGTGGGAAAATGTGGCATAACGGTAGTACTTTGTGACCTCTCGTTTGATACGGGCATGGTCAATGCACGGGGTCATTGACGAGATCAACTCCGTGAAGACTGGCAACGATTCGAATGCGGCAGCCTGCTCGGATTTGTTGCAGAGATGGCCAGAAGTGGTGTGAATGAGTACTCGTGGTGAGTCACGGATGGCGCCCTAAATAGCCTTGTGGATCATCATTTTTGTCTCTCCTGGGTTTATATATTGGGGATGACGCTCCGGGAAAGGTAACATTTAGTCACTAAACTTCCGTGTGATGACGACACTCTCACCGCGAATGTCCAGATCAGGTGATTATGACATTTTCGAGAGCATTACCTCGAACACATTTATTACATTCTGATAGTCCCCTACCTCGTGGAGAGCTGCATGCTTCCTCTCGTAGCCCCACGGTGACAATGGATCGAGCATGATCACCTGATTATGATGTTATTGGCGAGAACCAACTTGAATGAGACGGAGGGGACACACCCTGTTCGCATCATTCAATGCATCCTCCCACAAACCCCTGGCTAAGTAAGCCTTACTTCGCTTCATAAGGACCCCTTGTGGTGCATCCGGATCAAGGGACAGTATAGTCGAATACTGGAAGATGGCATTATCATGCTGTTCAAGACTCATCGCAACGTCCCCGAAGCCTTCTAGTTTCCCTGAACAATGTCATTTGGTGGGGTCAAGAATAACGACACCTACATTGTATGTGAGGTCACTCACCAAGAACCCAGCCTGCCTGTTCGTCAAGCACACTTGTTTTCTTTGCCATTTTACCCACCATTTGGTGGCAACAATCACTAGCTTCTGTCATGCGATCGATCTTCTCGAGATGTTCGCAAACAGACCGATAAACAGTAAATCTTGCAACCACGAACTCCGGAAGCAAGAATATGAGTCCTGCCAGGTGTACCAACTCAAAAGGAGATACTAACATCGACAGGAGCAACCATAGCATCTTTCCACGAACTATTTGCCAAAGTTGATTTGGCCCACTCTCTCAAGAGCAGTGTGGTGGTTGTCGCATTGAAGGTTGTATGAAGCATTGTCACTTCATTGTGATGTGCTGCCCTCCAGGCGACATCACCGTAGCTTCCCCGAGCAGAGAGACATCGTTGAGTAAAGTCTACAGAATCAGTCAAATACTGGGAAATAAACAGAACAAGAAATCTCATCAGAAATCCAATTTGTGATGGGCTTACTCATATAGACCTTTTCGTCAAAGGTATTTACCATGTTGAGGAGAGCTTCGCCCCCCTTCTTTGTGTGACCTGCTGCATAAAGGGCTTCACAGAGATGCTGTTGAATTTTAATGCTAATATAATCAAACTTCCAACCAGATATCTGTTGAAGACAGTGATCAGTGTACAGATGACACAAGTTAATTGGTAGAAAACTTACTAATGAAATGGAAATTAGGGGGGGGCACTGTGATGTAGTACTGCATTTGGTCTCGTGCATGCTCGAACAATTAAATTGCACGATTGTAATTATTGCTTTCTATGTACTTGCTCCCAAGAAGAAGATACATATATGCCTAGTAGAAGCATCAGTTTTTGTGTTCACCATGCAGCACCATATCATGCACACACCTGGACTACACAGTACATGGAATTGAGGTGCACCGTATCGATGAGGTCGCCTACCCGCGATATTGCATCGTCATGCTCTCCAGCCATGAAGAGGATGACAGCCTAATAAGAAACTGAGCCACCGAAGGGCAATCCAGTTCTGCCGCATGCAAAACACACCCTGATCAAAAGGAGAAGATCCACGTCATTCGGATGACAATGCCTGAACACAAAGTCGAACACCCGACAGACTTCTGCCTTTTTTTCCCCGCCAATGAGTGCTACACTCTTGGCAATGTAGCCAAAGACGGACGGCTGAATCTTGATGGACTCGAAGTAATTCAGGTGAGCATAAGCATGTTGGGGGCAAGAGCAAATGAAGATCCACCTTTTCGGCATCCTCGATCGCCACATCCCTATGTCGCAGATGTGCTCGTACGAGTGCTCTTTTGGCGAGTGCATGATGGCTCGGGTGCGCAGCTTTGGTGATTGCTCTCGTTAATGAGGCCTCCATGTCTGCAAGCCGGCCCTGTTTCCAAGAATCGAGTGCACTGTCGTTGATGTCAATGAGTGGTACCTAGGCGACAAAGTGATCAGTGTCCACATCGAATGAAAAGCGAAGTAAGGTGGATTGGCAATATAATCACTTCAATACGCCGTTTAATACACAATACTTACAGTGAAATTGGATGAAGGCAGGATGTCTCAGAGATTCTTTTTGGTGATTTTCCATCCTCTCCACTGATTGCGAGAAACCGGTTGCTTGGTGAGAAGGCAATTGAACAAATTTCTTGAGTGTGTTGGGTAAGACCAAGCTGGGTGTGTGTCGACATGTCCCGAAGTAAGATGCTCGTTTTGCAAAGTATGCGATGAACTCCCCGTGCTGCAGCAGAGCAATGCAAGGGAAGTGATCAGTAAAGTTGGAAACTGGCCATTTTGAGAGTGGTAACCCGGTGGATGATTCAAACCGCTTGATTCTGCTGTCGGATATGATGAAGAGTTGATCACCCAACCAGAGGAGACCGGTGTTGTCCAACCACTAGGTTACTTTTATCGGGATGTCCATGAGCAAGCGGCCATCGCTGCTGTTGTAGACCCGAACGCTATCTTTGGTGGCCACCGCGATTCGATCGCCTTGCGGCGAGTATTTCGCTGCTGTCACCCAACCGTCGTGGTGCGGTAGACAGACAACTCGTTCGCGCGTTGCGACGTCCCAAACGGCGGCTGTGGTGCTCCAGGATGATACAACGACAAGACGAGTCGAGTCGGGTGAGAAGTCGACTGCGTTGACAGTGCTGTGGTCGTTCTTGTGCGTCAAGACCTTTTCGTATGTCTTTGCGTCCCACATCATCAGCTCGCCTCCCCGAGTCCCCGCTGCGATCTATCTGCCGTCCTTCGAGACAGCCAGACACCGGACATCCTTCGCTACCATCGTTACCATTGGCTCTCCCATTGCCGCTCACGAAATGTCCGCCATTTGCTGAGAAGTCCACCGCATCTACTGGGTGACCTGCATTGATTTCTATGGCCGGGGGGCGCTCTTGCCCAACTGTCAGCATTAACGCAACTCCCTCTCTCAGTACGCACCGGCAGTCATCGTTGCTAACATGTCCCTCAGCGACAGAATGTTGCGGGGCGATGGAGGGAGTCAATAAATGAAATGTGGTACGTCTGCTTTCTTTACGGTATTGTAAACACGTTACCTTTGATATGTATAGACCAGTACACACACGCTCTGTCGAGCGTATTATTTTCGGCACTTGCTTACGGGTAGGTCATGCCGGGTACTTAATCTAGTGATCAGACTATATTTCAGACTGTGTCCCCACCGAGGAATCCACCCCCCAAGAAGTCACCTGGCGTATCATTAAAACGCCTCAGTGGATATGAATAGCTACTTGTGTGGCCAACAAGTCACCTGTTTCACGAGAGATCTAAAAAGACGAAACCACATGCAACATATCTTGTACAATGTCAAGGGCGACCATCACGGGTCACTCATCCATATCACAGGGCTTTTTCGTCGAGGCGGGACGGAATAACGATTACCTTGCACCACGAAGAAAACATGATGATATATTTGGGTTCGGTACGAACCTCGTCATGATGGACCTTGGTTCGTGGGCAGCAAGTTACGGGAACGATCCCAACCCCCACAAGGGACGTATTCCTCCATCCATTTTCTTGACTCTTACATCGTAGGTGAGATACTCCATATCCCGGAAATAGAGACATGTACATGCAGATTTCATCTACGTGCGCGTTTGCAGGAAGCTAGGCGCTCGCCCGACTCTAGTCACCTCAAAAATGTTGTCTTGTTTCACCATAGATGAGAACAATGCACCGCATCTCTATACATAAAGTAAATGCCCCTGATGGCTATTGTGCGATCTGCATCATGCGGTTGGCGGTGCGGAGCTGATTGCTCCTGATTGGACTACTCTTTGCTGCTCTTTGCAGGTCACCTGTCGGAACATCTTGGTGAAATGAAAATATGGATCACAGGCAATTTGAACAAGTACAATGAGTGGGAGTTATCTCAACATAGTGTGACGTATGTAACATGGCCTTCCCAGTCATGCAGTCCAGTACTATCCCACCTCGCCTGAAACGCCCGCAATCACTTCTCTCGACTAAGAAAATGCAACTTGATTATATTCGACGATACGAATTATCAGGAACAATAGACAAATACCGCCTAGGACGATGGACTAGGTATGGCTGGAACCCCTCTAGCAACAAACCCAATTCGGCGTGTCCAATGGAGAGTAGTGCGAACAATTCGTTCGAGTAGGTCCTCGTCGGCTTCCACAACGCGCGAGCGTAGCTTGCGATGACTGAGCCCACGTCGGATGTCATCAAATCGGGCGACCACCTCATCCATCTTTGGCCGCTTATGTGGGTCCGCCTGGATCATACTGGTAACCAAAGGTTTCATGAACTCGAAACCTCGTCTTTCCTGTGGATTCCATCTCAGCGAACAGAGACTTTGACGAGCGTAAGGTAAAACAGGCAACTGACCAGGATAAAATCCATCCGAATAACGTTACCAATATAAAAAACGTCAGTAGCGAACGGATCACAAGGTTCGTTGGAGTTCTGGAACTCCGGAACCTCTTTGTCACCACCCCAGATCGGTATTTCCCTAGGATTAGTAACTGAAGGCTCGTAACGCCGAGAAATCCCGAAATCGATGAAATAGTATTTCGGGGGTCGTTGAGTACGCGTGAAATGCTTGGCGTCACCAGTACAATCCTTGTTTAGATTGGTGGCCACGGGGTGAAATGACTCAGGGTAGATACGAGCAGGATCTAGCATGATATTTCGATTCATGCAATCCCTATCGAAAAATCAGTGTAAGAGAAACACGGCGGCTACTCAACGCACCGATGGGCGACCCGGTGCCTATGCATGAACCAGAGTCCCTGAAAGATTTTCAAGGCGTAATCGTCCATAGCCACAAATTTACATTACCTCAAATAGCTGGCGAAAGCACTCCACCACTTCTCCGACAGTATCGAATCTAGGATTATTGTATGGCCGAAGCAGAGGCATAACCATGATCATTATATCATCTTCAGCCTCCAGGGTGAAGACCTCAAAGACAGGAACGCAGTGATTTACAGGCTGCGAGGCGAGAGCTTGTGAGGAAAAATACAAGGCAATATCTGCCTCATACGGGTGGTCTCCTCGGAATATCTGCTTTAAGGTGACCACTTTCCCATCCGAGATTCGGGTCGCATCAATAACTTGGCCAAACTAGGACGCCATGTGGACAGACACCAACAGTAAGAAGAGCTTGCGTACCTCTAGCCTTTTGCCGTCTTCACAGTCTCTCCAGTCCTTGTTCGAAGTTTTCCAAGAGGGGACCCACTGGGGGGAATAGCGAGGACGTAGCAAATATCCACGGTTGTTCAGTTGCTTGTAGCGATCACGCCACCAAACCTCCCTAGGATCCAATTCTTCTGGCGGGATGGGGTCGGTTGTTCCCCACATTGCAAGCATTTTCTGGGAAATCTGGGCGTCTACTTCCACTGTTCGCGACATCGTTGATACCAATGAAATGCGCGAACAGTGTCCACCAGAGTGCCAGTCACCCGGGTTCCATAAGCAGGCAAGCAAAACCTCGTGGTAAAATACGCACAAATACGCACCCACAACACTCCAATTGTTATCAGTAACTGATCGTCGCGGAGGTTGAATCGGAGACATGCGCTGGGTAGATACGGGGAAATATATTACTTACATACTTCAGCGCAAATGCGAATAACTTGTGGAACATTACAGACGTGAAAGGTTTTTCTACTCGTCCTTCGATCTTCACTTGCTCTCGGAGGGGTTCCTAGATTGGACCATTTATTTTGTAGTTGACAGCGCTACCTATTTTCCCGTTTCTGTTTCACAGGCTCTGATTGAATCACATAACCTCGAAAACTACTCACCAAAGTATTTCTGGGGAACTGCTCGAAGATGGAAAAATTTCATTCCTGCATGAAATTCCAGTTTTTCTTGTAGTCCCAATTACTCTTATAATCCCCAAACGAAACTGTTTTCCCATTGCTCCCCTACCGCCTCACAACGCCTTCAATCAATGGGTTCCACTGACCCCGCCGCTGCGATCCTCCCATTCGACCTTGGCGATGCTTCCGCGTATGACCAGCTTATTTTTCCTCTTGCGTATTATGTCCCCGGTGACGATCTCACTAAAGGCAGCATTCTGATTAAAGCAACACTGGAAGAGATGGACAAGATCAGACAACTAGGCATCGATCTCAATAAGAACGCGAATTTCATTTTTAATACGAGGCTAACACTTGAAGCGTACGTGCTGATCCACGAAATACACATATCTGCTCATGTCACGGTAGTCTGAAAGTGAAAAAGGAAACCTTACAGGACAAACGCAAAACTCTCAATCCGTTTAAAGCATTTATAAACTACAGAGCAGCCCGGTTGTTCCATGCAGCATCGAAGGATCTGTTTCTTAAGACCAAGGTGACGTTACCCAACTACTGGTATGCAATGTCTGCTGAATGCAGACCTGTTTAGCGCGCATCTGAGAAGATACAGAGAGAGGAAGAGCGCGTGCAGGTGGTTCCAACTACACAGATACGAATAGTGGACGGTAAGCTTCAAACTGGTTACCCGATTTGCAGTTTCAATAGTCACACTTGGTTACACTTCAGGCGCGGTTCCACCAGATGTAAAGATTGGTGGAGTCTTGGTTGACCTGCCCAATGGATGGAACGACGATGCTGAACGAACGATCAATGAGGCAAGGGAGACGATAGCCACTACTACAGACCCATTTCAAGACAACTCCCTCATTCCACAACTGGGCGATGGTGAGGAAGTTGAATCGGGCGTGATAAATGGCTGATTGGATACAAACAGATGAATACGCAATCTCTCTCGCCAATACCGAAAGTCTGCTTGGCCAAGAGTCCCAAGATGTGTCCGATTCTGGTGCTGATAAAGACAACTGCACTTCTGCTGCCTCCACCGATCTACCGCAGTCGCGTTCGACAAGTCCCAGACCCATCAATCTCATACAGATCTACAATTCCGTGGTGACCACGAATTCGAACCTTACTGGATTCACATACAATCGCGCCTCGCATAGCAGGGGAGGTTGGTTTCGATCTCTTCCAACTTACAGTGTGATATTAACACGTCCGTAGCGTCGGTTACTCAGGAGTCTACACCATAATGTCATTCGCATTCGCCCGCCATTTTGTATAATACCCTGTAGCCGTAGTAATGTATGATTCATGCTATCGCGTTTCCCGCTTGCACGCCAGTCGTGTCCAGGTATTTACATTGTACTTACGTATCATTACTGGCTCCTTGTAATGTGTGTCCCCAATGACCCCCGTTTTTATCGATGGTCCGGGGGCATAAGTACATGAAGTATATTCCTGGAAACTAACCAAAGCAAATTAGGTCCTGACTACAAGGCTGACGCATGAGATCTCCGTAGTGAATGGTTTGCGAACGAGGTTGTCGGAGTTGCGAAACTCAGCGACCTCGTTAGTTCTCCATTTGTGACCCTATTAGCGAGAAAGCTAAAAAGGACGAATTAGGATGCCCCTCGCTCGGGTTTAATGACGTGAAACGGCGACCCTTGGGAAAGGCCGGTGTGCGAGTGCGCAGTGATTTCAATCCATGAATCCCTGTATGAATCCATGAGCCACACTGACTCGATTGGTTAGGTGATCAACGCTTACGCATATACATATGAATTCGAACCACTGGACAGTTCCAGTGGTTGTACGGATTCAAGATCATGACACTTCATGACCTCTAACTTGTGCAACTACAAACAGCCCACAAAGGTACACCATCCCTTCTCCAATGATTAGGGGCAAGACCCGGTCGAAGACACCGTGGATAGCGATTTAGTAAACCCCACAAGACGGCCAAGGACTGACTGGGATGCGACAAACAACTCAATGTCTAAGCCACGTGCACCCCGGCCTTGCAAATTCGAGTTGCGTTATAGATGGAATGTTGAGAAGTTAGTCAGTCGAAATGCGCACAGCAAAGAAGGACTCCTATTAATTGATGACAAGACCCGCTCTCTTATTTGTTTGGCTTGTCCAATGACGTGCCATCCGTATCCGTCACAGGCTAAGCATCCCGATCGGCGGCTGACAAGTATCACCGGAACGTGCCCTCCCGCCACAAGGTTTACGACATGGCAACACACCAGACCGCTCGTTGGCGAATGATTGCGCGTGGACACGTCAAAAAGTTGTTATACATGAACCGAGATATCCTGTGCGGGAAAACACGAAACACACGACCAACTTGACCCTCGTGCTACAAGAAATTTCAGGTGGCATTCATACAAAAGAAAAATAGACCACGACAGCAAACAACAAGATAGCACAAAGCAACGAAAACTGTTGGTAGAAAGGGACGAGTAGCGAAACCCTAC
>JBBPUP010000847.1:0-10089 GCA_038094735.1 Exsudoporus floridanus
AGAAGAAGGTTGTGAGGAGTTTAATGAAGACCTCAATGATTGGAAGACCTGGATGGATCCATTGTATTGGGCTTGGCTTGCTACACTCTATGGCATACATTCTGGAGATCCTTGCAAGGTCATGTTAGTTACCCACAACTGGCACCAGAATGAAAAGGACTGTGGTTTCATCGCTTGTTTTGTATTAAAGCATTTTATTGATTTGGGCTTGGAACTCAAGGATGATGACATTTATATTCCTTCCATACTCCATGGACACAAGCTTCATTGGTGGATGCTGGGCATAGTTAGAGAGGCCTGCAGATCCTCATGGAATGATTTTAACCATCTCACTGCATTCCACCTACCACTAGATGACATCTGGACTATTTGAGATGATACTCTCTTTATTGCCAATGATGATCTTGCTGCCATGGAGAACAAGGCATCTGGAGAGCAATATTCTCCTGTGGTCTGTGATCTGACATCACTTCTGCAAATTGCCAAATTTGCCAGAGAGCTCAACAGACTAATGACCTAGATAGAAATCATCCAATTACTCCATGTGGTGATGATGAACCTCACATGGATACAGATATTGATGAAGACTTGGTCAATGAAGTATAAGAGGCATTCTTGATGTCAAAGATAGAAGCTATTCAGACTTCATCCAGACATTAGGCATGCTTGATGCAGAGATCTTATTTCACCTCATGCTGTCAGAGGAAGACAGATGGAAGAGAATATTCCTTCTAACCTTCAAAAGCATATCAAGGACTGGTCTGAAGGCACTGTTGCCGACCTTAAGGACTAGCCCTAGGACACAACACTAAACCTAGCTATAGAGTAGAGACTAGAGCAATCTTCCTGAAGGGAAACCCAACAAGAACTAGACTGGAGTTCTTGGGGCGTTGCATGTTCAATATATATACTCCTACATATGTTTGTATCTGTTTGTAGATGGTCTGTGCATAGGGCATAGGGTATGTCGTCATAGGTGCATCATAGATAAGTAAGCGAATCTAGACTAGTTCTAGATCGCGGTAATTAAGTAACCTCGTCCCTGGATCCTTCTAGAATCACGGAGATTAAATACACGTTGTGGAACATTCTAGACTGTTCCCATGGTCACGTGATGAAAGCATGATAAGGTCATGTGACCTCGAAAGCACATGATTGATCACATGACTGTCACGTGTTAGGTTAAATAGGGGCTGAATTTAACATTACCCCCTTTCTATGGGTCAACTTCCAGGCGACTGAAGGTGGGAACTGACTCTGTCAAATTCTCATAGGGTTTAAATAAAGCGTCGAAAGAAGACTGCGCCATTCGCAGCTTCCGGGGTGCATTTGCGTTCAACGCATAAAAGTCCTTTATTGCCTCCTTTGCCGAAGCGAGGTTGGTTTCTGGCTCCCACGTACGTTCTTCATCACTGTATCCTTTCCAGTGAACGAGGAATTCCATATGTCGTTCTTTGAAGCGTGAATCTATGATTCGTTCCACTTCCCATTCCTCTTGCCCTTCGTCCGTAACCTGTATGGAACCTGGCTTGTAAACTGGCTGTCCTGGGAGACATTCCTTATAAGGCTTGACCTGGGATACGTTAACTACCGGATGAATCTTCATCGATCTCGGCAGTCGGAGTTCCACGGCATTCTCGCCTTTCATAGTTAATACTTTAAAGGGGCCCAGCCACCTTTCTGTCAGCTTTTTCGACTGACGTGTCGTGCGAAGGTTCAGATTCTCGGTGCTAAGCCACACGAGATCTCCTTCTTTATAAATAGGACTCGTAGAACGTTTCTTCTCATTCTGAGTCACCATCCGGTCGCTCGCCTTTTTCAGATTGTCTTTCACCTGATCGAGGGTCATTGCGAAGTCCTTCGCAAATAAGTTAGCCGCTGGGGCCTTGACCTCCTGAGGTTCTATTCCCATGCGGGGTTCGTACGAACGCGTGACCTGGAAGGGACTCTTCCCGGTTGCTGAGTGCACTTGGTTATTATAATGAAATTGCGCCAGCGCAAGCCAATCCACCCAAGACTTCTGTTTCTCTGTGGTGAATAGCCTTAAATATTGTTGTAGATCTCTGTTTACATGTTCCGTTTGTCCATCGGTCTGTGGATGGAACGCCGTCAACATGTGTAGCTCGATGTTCAACATCTTGCTGAGATCTTTCATGACCTGGGACGCGAACTGTGGTCCTCGGTCGGATATGAGACTACGTGGAAGCCCGTGCACTTTCCACACGTTGTCTCGATATAGTTTAGCCGTTTGGAGTGCCGTTACACTCTTCACGGTGGGAATAAATACTACTTCTTTGGAAAACCTGTCAACTACCACAAGGATCGAGTCATATCCGTCGCTCGCTGGTAAGTCGGTAATGAAATCCACAGAAATATCCTGCCATGGTCCTTCTGGGACAGGATTGGGGTGAATCTTTCCAGCCGGCGGAATATTTGTCGGTTTCATTCGTGCACAATGCTTGCATCGTGCACAATATTCTTTTATTTGCGACCGAACTCCTTCCCAATAATAGTATCGGGTCAGAAGCTCAATCGTCTTGTCGAGTCCACAGTGTCCTGCTACCGTGGAGTCATGATAGAGTGTAATGACTGATTGCCGAAGGTCATCCTCTTCGGGAACATATATCTTGTTGTTGACGACGATGAAATCGCCGTCCATTGTGAACCCTGCGAGAGTTCCTTCTTTGAGTTTGCTTTGGGCTTTCTTTATTCGCTCCAAAGTCTTTTCTTCTTCGCCTCTTATTTCAATCCTTTCTTCGACTGATCGAATACGTTCTTTGGGAATCACCGTTACTCCTTGGTTATCAGTTTCTATTCCGATCATGTAATCCTCTCTCCTGGAAAGCGCATCTGCTTTTCCCATTTGGGCTCCAGGTTTCCTTATAAGAACGTAGTCGAATCGAGATAAGTATTGTGCCCATCTCGCTTGTCATTGATTAAGGTTCTGTGATTTCATAAAGTATTGGAGGTTGGTGTGGTCACTCCAAACTTCGAATTGTGGCGCTCCTTCAAGGTGATGTCTCCATTGCTCTAGCACCAAAATAATTGCGAGCATTTCCTTGTCGGCAATCGTATAGTTACGTTGCTCTGGAGACATACTATGTGATGAGAAAGCTATGGGGTGCCATTTCCCTTCCTTCTCTATCAAGAGAACTGCTCCGGTTGCAAAGTCGGATGCATCGCATTCTAAGCGGTATTGTGCGTTATCCGCTGGATAGGCAAGTACCGGTGCAGTGGTAAAACTCGCTTTTAATTGATCAAATGCTGATTGTTCCTTTTGCGTCCAAATCCAAGCCTTGTCCTTTTTGGTCAAATCATTGAGAGGTCTAGATTTGATCGAGAAGTCCTTCACGAATCTTCGATAGAAATTGGCTAGTCCCAGGAAGGATCTAACCCCTTTAACGTTTGTGGGTGTTGGCCATTCGAGTACAGCTTTCACCTTATCTTTTTCCATCTTGATTCCTTCGGTGGACACTATCATCCCGAGGAATTCTACCTCTTTGACCTTAAACGTACACTTTTCTGGCTTGATGAAAAGGTCGTTTTCTTCTAACCGTCGTAACACTTCTAGTACGATTCGGTCATGCTCTGCTTCATCGTCGGTTTTGGTAAAGACCATTATGTCATTGATATATACAATGACACAAACTTGCATGTCCGCGAAGATGTCGTTCATCATCTGTTGAAACGTGGCGGGCGAGTTGCATTGTCCAAAATACATCACCAGGGGCTTGAAGGCTCCTCGATGACATACAAAGGCATCTTTCCACTCGTCACCTCCTTTGACTCGTACGTTGTTATATCCCCAACGTAGGTCCATCTTCGTAAACAATTTCGATCCTTTTAGCCGATCGATTAATTGACTAATGAGTGGTAGCGGATAGTTATTTTTGATGGTCCACTCATTAAGGTACCGGTAATCTTGTACCATGCGCTTTTTCCCATCCTTTTTGGGAATAAAGAAAACCGGTGAGGTTTGGGGAGACTTTGAAGGCCTAATGTAGCCTTTCGCTAGTTGATCGTCAATGAAGGCGTCAACTTCCTTTTGCTCTTCCACCGACATGGGGTAGAGCTTTCCTTTCCTAGGTATGAACCCAGGTTTGAGATCTATAGCGTGATCCCAAGGTTTTCTTTCGGGCATACGCTCTGAGGCTTTCTTGGAAAAGACTTCCAAGTACTTGTGGTAAACCTTAGGTACCATTTCTTCGACCGTAAGGTCCTTCTTAGGCGTCTCCAATGTCTTTATTGTGCGATACGTATATGGCATATCGTTGATTTCCTTTTCTTCCAGTGTCCGTACAAACACCGGGGAATCCCAAAGGAAGTAGCACGTCCTTGGGCATCTTGTAAGTTTGACTGATCCCTTTTGCCAGTCGATTTCTGGGTTGTGCTTGGCTAGCCATGTATATCCCAGGATCACCGAGTTTTTGCCTAGATCGGTAACTTCGGCTTCTATCTTTTCTCGATGTCCTTGATAGTCGATGATTAACTCCGCAGTATGAGTAATGCTTCCCGCTGAGTTCCTTGTGCCATCAATGTTGAAGACAGGGATTGGCCATTCCAATTTCTTTGTAGGGATTTGCTTCCTTTTAACCCATTCTTTATCTACAAAGATGCCATTTGCGCCACTATCTAGTAGCGCCCTTGTGGAGTTCATCTTCTGCTTGTGCGTGGCTGGTGCTATTTCCACGTCAAGACAGATCTCCCTCTTGAGATTCACAGACCTGATGAGGATCTGGTCTGGGGTTTCTACCGTAATAGATACACTATTTTTTTGTACTTTATTTTTGACCGAATTAAGCCTGCAATCCCGTGCAGCAAGCTTACTTTCATAAGTCCTGGTCTCGGTTGAAGATAAACTAATACATGATTCGGTATCAGAGATTGTCTTATCCTGGGAGTTGAAGAACTCTTGTTCTTCTTCTCCATAAACTTCTAAATATTTGAATTGGTTACTGGGGCGCTGGAGCTTCACTTCCGGGATCTCTTCCCCTCATGGATAAATATCTGTGGTACGTATTTTAGGGTCCTTTGCCTTCGTCACACCCAGATCGTGACTCAGGCTTTTCCTTTTCCCTTTTCCGTAACCGCTAGGTCGGCAAAATAGGCCTTCATCGCCTCAAAGTCCATTCCTTCTAGGGCCCTGATTCTTGCATCCTTTTTTGATGCTGTCGATGCCACATTTGCATCCGATTGGTCTGAATCCCCAGAGCGAGTCTGGCGGATGCGGCTTCTTCGGCTGCAGTCTTTGCGATGCCCTCCCCCAAGGAACTTGCACTGTTCACAGCGCTTCTTGGGTTTGGGACAATCTTTGGCAAGATGAGGTCCTTTGCAGTTGAAACACTGCCCTCTGCTTACCGCATCAACGTCCATTGCATCGGGGTCCCTAGTTTGGCCTTGGTTTTACGCATTCGTCATCCAGACGCGCCCCTGGTTGCGGAGGTCGAAACTCTCCATTGCATTTCCAACCTTTTTTATTTCGTCCATGTAATCATAGACGTCCTTCTTCCTTTTTCCATCCAAGAAGATCTTTCTCATTATTTCCTTCTTGGTGTTTTGTTCTAGGAATAGAACACCTATCTGTTGGCCACATTTGGCCTTTTCATACCATGCCAGCCATTGGGTGAGGTAGGCCTCAACCCGCTGGTTAGGTCCTTGGCGGTATTTGGATAACTGCTCCATGAACGTATCAGCCTCATTTCCAGGCTGGAAACGATTTTTTATTTGTGTGGCCATTTTATCTGGCCCAGGCCATGCGTGGTCTGATCCATTTAGGTATTTCTGGATCTGGGAAGAGGCCCACTCCCCAGCTCCGTTCTTGTCCTTTCCGTCTTTACTGCCTATGTGGGACCAGATCACAAGACAGTAGTCCTTGTTAGATGGGAATGCTTCTTTATTCATCTCAAAGTAGACCCCCATCTTGGTCCACCAATGAGCAAACGAGTCGTAAGACCCATCAAAGTGCCCTGGGTCTGGCACTGCTTCCACCTTCTTGTTTATTTTTACCTCGGGCCGTGCCGGTGGTGCAGTGGCGCCAAGCCTTGCCTCCATGTCGTTTAGTTGGAGGGTGAGCTGCTCTATCATTGCCAGCAGCTGGCAGGTTGTGGCATTGTCTCCTGACATCGTGGGAGACGAGAGAGGGGAGGCGAGAGGGGGTTCTGAGAGATTCTCTAGGTCGGAGTCGTCGAGGTGGGGTAGTGTGTTGCATGGGTCCCACACTTTGCTTGATGACTTGGTTGAGCGCTGCTTCTAATGCAGGCTCACCAGGGACTCTAAAGAATGTTTGGGCTGGTTCCCGAGGGTTTCATTCATATGGAAGGGGGCGTGAGAGAAATTCTTCTACTTCGTCATAGAAGTCGTCGTATAATGCAAATGAGTAATCGGGTTCTTCCTGCTTGACCTTGGTCCTATTGAGGGGTAATGGTGTATCATTGTTTGGATCGCGTTCGACCTCCTTAGGGATGTAGAGCTCGTCTACTGGCTCAAGCTTCATGTAAGAAGCTGGGAACATCCTAGTAAAACTTTGTTCGTTGTACGCCCAACTCTGCAGCCATTGCTGAGGTTGTATCTCAAACGTACAGATATCGGGTCAATAACCTTCCTGACTATCCTGAACACTACGTATGTATCGTAAAAGGGTAAAGTGGCCTCACGTGGACCAGGGACGTATCCCGTTCGAAGAAGAAGGAGTTTTGGGGCGGTTTTTAAACACGTTAGAGCTGCTTGAGGCTACCCCTGTGCCGCCCTAGATAGCTAAGCACCTTCTGCTGCCTCTAGTGGCAGGGACTACGTAAAAAGGGTGGAGAAGTGAAGATGTAAAGTAGGTCCGCTTGAGCCTGTGGTCCGGCTATATCCCTTTAGCGCTAGGGGCCGCGCGTCGACGATAAGGAGGTGGAGGTTTAGCGGAAGTGTGGTAGAAGGTGGCAGTCTAGTTCTAATGTTGCTGACCTTAAGGACTAGCCCTAGGACACAACACTAAACCTAGCTATAGAGTAGAGACTAGAGCAATCTTCCTGAAGGGAAACCCAACAAGAACTAGACTGGAGTTCTTGGGGCGTTGCATGTTCAATATATATACTCCTACATATGTTTGTATCTGTTTGTAGATGGTCTGTGCATAGGGCATAGGGTATGTCGTCATAGGTGCGTCATAGATAAATAAGCGAATCTAGACTAGTTCTAGATCGTGGTAATTAAGTAACCTCGTCCCTGGATCCTTCTAGAATCATCGAGATTAAATACACATTGTGGAACATTCTAGACTGTTCCCACGGTCACATGATGAAAGCATGATAAGGTCACGTGACCTCGAAAGCACATGATTGATCACATGACTGTCACGTGTTAGGTTAAATAGGGGCCGAATTTAACAGGCACCATGTTCCGATTTCCAAGGCCCACTCCTCCTGTCTATCTTCCAGCATATTTAAAACATAGATGGCTATGCTATGATGGCATCTTTGACCAGTATAAAGGCACACCAGTATATGAAAGCATAAGGCCCTATTACAACCCATATGACTTTGTTGTGGAGCCTCATTACTGGCAGGGTGTATGGACTATGTTTCATGACTATGGTGGGAGACTTCAATCTAGCTTTCATCAAGTGTTTTACCTGGATGATCCTGTATATGTTCTTGATCATATCATGGCAGTTGGAGTGTCTAATGGCTATGATCCTTCTCAGCAGACATCTGGCCATGTAACTGGTGGGCCAGTCCATTGATGTTACTATCCTATAGTGTATCTGACCTGCATGATTCTATTCTAGGCATCTATTTACTATAGTGCCAGGCTGGCTCATATCATGGCAACCAGAACCATATCAAGGGCTCCAATATCACTATCTGTGGTGTAGCAGAGATGTTGGCCTTGAGTCCTATCAATTCTACAGAGTCATTTGATGCATTTGTCTGAGGTCAGGCTGGAAAGAATCATATTTGTGTTGATCTAGAACAGGTCACATGATGAAAGAAACACATGATTGATCATATAATTGTCACATGTTAGGTTAAATAAAGGGCAAATTTAACATTACCCCCCCTCTATGGGTCAACTTCCAGGCAACTCCAAGTGGTAATAGACTCTATAAGATTTTCATATAATTTAAATAAAAGATTGAAAAATGCCTGTGCCATGTGGAGTTTGTGTGGGACATTGGCATTCAATGCATAGAAGTCCTTGATTACATCCTTGGCTGAAGCGAAGTTCAATTTAGGTTTCTACATATGTTCTTTGTTACTGTATTCTTTCTAGTAAACAAGGAATTCCATATGCAATCCCTTGAGGCACAAATCTATGATCCATTCCACCTCCCATTCCTCTTGCCCTTTGTCTGTGATCTGCACAAGTCCTGGTTTATAAATTGATTGACCAAAAAGACACTCTTTATAGAGTTTAACCCAAGATATATTAACTACTGGATGAATCTTCATCAATCTCAGCAGTTGGAGTTCCATAGCATTGTTACCCTTCATGGAGATAACTTTAAAGGGGCCCAGCCACTTTGTTGTTAGCTTTTTCAACTGACATGTCATGTGAAGGTTCAGATTCTTGATAGATAACTATACAAGATCTTCTTCTTTATAAATAGGAGCATGTGACCTTTTGTGCTTATTTTGGATCACTATGCACTGCTTCACCTTTTTCAAGTTGTTCTTAACAAGGTTCAGGATTGCAGAAAAGTCCTTAGCAAATGGATTGGCCACTGGTGCCTTAACCTCTTGAGATTCTATTCCCATATAGGGTTCATATGAGTGCATGACCTGAAAGGGACTCTTCCTGGTAGCTGAGTGCACTTGGTTGTTATAATTAAACTGCACCAGTGCAGGCCATTCTGCCCAAGAATTCTGCTTTTCTGCAGTGAATAGCCTTAAATACTGTTGTAGGTCCCTATTCACATATTCTGTTTGTCCATTTATTTGTAGATGGAATGCTGTTGACATGCAAAGCTTGATGTTCAATATCTTGCTGAGACTCTTTATGACCTGGAATGTGAACTGTGGTCCTTGGTTGGAGATAAGGGATTGGGGTAGTCCATGTGTTTTCCATACATAGTCCTAGTATAGTTTAGCCATCTGTAGTACCATTACACTTTTGATGGTGGGAATAAATATTGTTTCTTTGGAGAACCTGTTGACTACCACAAGAATCAAGTCATATCCATCACTCATTGGCAAATCAACAATAAAATCTGCCAAGATATCCTACCACAGTCCTATTGGAATAGGATTGGGGTGAATTTTCCTAGCAGGTGGAACATTAGTCAGTTTCATATGTGTGTAGTGTTCACAGTGTGTACAGTATTCTTTGATTTGTTGCTGAACTCCTTTCCAGCAATAATACCAAGTGAAAAGCTTAATTATTTTGTTGGATCCACAGTGGCCTGCCACCAAGGAGTCATGATAGAGGGTGATGACTGATTGCTGAAGGTCATCCTCTTCAAGGACATAGATTTTGTTATTGATGATGATGTATTCACCATCCACTGTAAACCCTGTGAGAGTTTCTTCCTTAAGTTTGCCCTGTGTGTTTTTAATGTACTCTAGGATTTTTTCTTCTTCATCTCTTATGTGGTCATTAGTTTCAATTCTAATGGTGTAATCTTTCCTTCTGGAGAGTGCATCTGCCTTTTCCATTTGGGTTCCAGGTTTCCTTATGAAAATGTAATTGAATCAAGATAGGTATTGCATTTATCTCGCTTGTTGTTGATTTAAATTGTGTGATTTTATGAAGTACTGAAAGTTGGTGTGATCACTCCAGACTTCAAATTGTGGCACTCCTTCTAAGTGGTGCCTCCATTGCTCTAGTGCCTGAATGATTGCAAGCATTTTCTTATTAGCAATCATATAGTTATGTTGCTTGGGAGACATACTGTAAAAAAAGAAGGCTATAGGATATCATTTGCCTTCTTTCTCAATTGAGGGAACTGCTCCAGTTGCAAAGTCTGATGCATCATATTCTAGATGATACTATGCATTATCCATCAAATAGGCTAGTACCAGCACAGTGGTAAATTTAGCCTTTAATTGATCAAACATATTTTGTTTCTTTTGCATTCAGATCCAAGCCTTGTTCTTTTTTATAAGG
>JBBPUP010000854.1:0-10019 GCA_038094735.1 Exsudoporus floridanus
TTATCGATGATCTGGTAAATATCCCTGTGATCAGGTATATGTGTGCTTCCATGGCGAGAAAATAACACTTTGTCTTCTGCCTTGATCAACAATGCAGCCCACATATCCAGAAGTGTGTCGATTTGGGTGCCAGCCATTTGACATTGGGTATAGAGGAAATCTGCAAGCTCGAACTCCAGTCGGTTTTCAAAAGGTGACCAATCATCAGCTGAGTTCTCTTGAAGGGGAGGAGGAGGGACACCTTTGGGCAAAAAGGTCCCTTGCACATCACATGGACGACCTGCAAAATTAAGTCTTCATCAATGAGATGACACAATAGCAGCTAGTAACTAGCATTTACCATCCAGTGTCGTATGGTAGTTCCGATACAACTTGCTCCCAGGACCAAAAAACTCAGTTTCCACGTTAGGAGTGGGCGATGACCTTGGGGAATACCCATCAGCGCCGCCATGCACCTCAGTTTCTCTGTCGGATATGTCCTGTTGTTCATCCGTTCGACTTGGCGGGTATGCTAACACTGGGTGTTTGGCATTCAAGTGTTGCATTAGTCCAAACTTGTTCTTGAACCAGTGCTGACACTTTGGACATGGATAGGTCAATGAGTCTGCTCGATGGTGCATAGTACCTGTGGAAATGAGGTTGTGCTCTGGCAAAGTTAGCTCAAGTTGTTTGTTTACGAGGCACAGTCACTTACATATATTGGGGTTTGGAGCATAACGAGGCTAATATTTTCAACCCCATACCACAACCACGTCTGTTTTGTGGTCAGGAGAACATGTCTTCCAACACAGCCCAGCCAGCCCCACCTCCAAGTTGTAAAACATGCCTGTCTAATGCTACAAAGCATCTTGGTCTACCTGACCTCCCTGCCAAAAAAAGGACGTCAGCTGAGAAGCAGGCCAACAAAAAAATACTTGCTGACCAATGGGCTGCAAAAGCTACAAAGACAAAGAACGTGATTGAACAAATGGGTATGCTTGAGCAAAAGATGGAGACTGACCAAGCTGCCACCATTGCTCCAGTGAAACCTGTATGCCCACATCCCAAACCTGTCAAAAGGAGGGGAGCTACAAGCATTGAGGGCAGCAAGCCTGTGTCAGTGAAAGGTAAGGCTCATATGATTACAGACAAATGGACATGACTGAACTTACCAATTGAGTAGCCCCATAGCCAGATGAAAGCACAGGAACTGTTGGTAGCCTGGGTCTGCTGTCAGCAAAAGGTGTGTCATGCACCTCATATCAATGGCAGTGGAAAGTAACCAAACTTACCAACGGACTAGCTGGACAGCAGGTCAATAATCAAACCAAGCATAGCAGCAGCACTGAGGGTGTCACTGTAGGAAAGAAGTCAACTGGGACCTTGCATGAGGCCATCAGCATTGCCTGAACTCAGCAGAAGGTAGCAAGCTTACCGCTGACATGTGGTGGAAACTATGAGAAACCTACCATTGGATGCATAGCCCTCATGTTTTCTTCCACACACATAATGCTGTTGCTGATGGAGGTGACTTTGTTTTTCAACATTGAACAATCTAGTTCAAGCAAGAACATGCTAGCCAGTAAAATAAAAAATTGGGCAGTGTTGGTTGACAAGTCTACTTGTGGTATCAAGAACAACTTATCCACATGGAATGTGGCAGATTCAGTCCTGAACAAGGATGAGGAGTTGTTGGTGCCACCTCTGAGAGTATCCACCTCTATCAATTCGAAGACTCTGATAGCTAGCAATGTGACAGGCCCACCACCTACCAAGAGCATCTCTTCCACTGCCAGTGGCCAGATTGAAGGTAAAATGGTCAACTGTAGCACTTTGGACAAGATAGATGACTTCACATCTGATGACACAAACAATTTGGTGGGTGGCTTTGGTGATGAGGACCTGGATGACAAGATGGAAAGAACAGCCACTCTACTCGATGAAAAACAATTGATACATTGTTCACTGGAAAAGTATCACACTGCTCACATGATGCTTGACACAGAACACCATCTCCATCACCAGGGACTCTGAGGTGGACCCTGAAAGCTGGATGCCACCATGGGCTGATGACTGCTCTGCTGAACTTGATCCTGAAAGCCAGTTGCTGCTGTGGGTCAACGATCACTCCACTAAACTTGATCCCAAAAGCCAGCTGCCACCATTGGTCATAGGGTCTGTCTTGGATAAATCCATGGGTATTTGGACTCATACCTGCATCCATACCCTTGCTTTTACCCATATCCACATTGTGGGTACAGGTTTACATATGGGTTCAACAAATGTAACCCACAGGTATACCCATAATGGGTTTACCCACAGATCTTTGGGTTTCTAGGGTATAACTACAAACATGTATGTAGACTAGTGTAACATGCTGTGACCAATGGCATCCCTACCACTCTTGAGCCCATCCTCATAGCCTTGAATGTCTGAAAGTGAAGCAACTTGATTCAAATCTTCAGCCTTGATGAATCCAAGTCAGCTCCAAGATCTGAGGCAAAGTATGGCATGCATAGACTGTGCACCCAATGGTGAGCAGACATGGCTCAGCAACAGGCAACTGCAGCTGAACAAACACTTGACATCAACTAAGGTCACTTTACATATAATCCATTAGCTTATCAAACAAAATATTAGAACAATCTCACTTACCAGGGATAGATAAATAGTCACACACCATTTATGCAAGAGAAGGATAGTGTTACGATTCCTTGTTACCTGTTGCCAACGTATGCTTTTTCCTTGACTCCCTTTATTTCTCACGATTACCAGCATTGTTGGGCTGTGCATGGTAATACTTGTACTTTTATACCATTTGACCTACCCTTATGTCTCCCTTTTCGGTTCTCTGTTCCTGTGCCATTCTAGTATATAAACCTAGCACCTAGCACCTTTTGTTCCTCCTGCTAGTCTTACTTGAACCACAACTATCTCTTGTGACTCCTAGTGTGACCCTGGAACTCTATAAGTTTTCATCCTACTTAGAGTGGACGCTTGACTCCTTGACCTTGAAACCCTCTAGAGTCCCTAGAGGCAACGTCCTTCGTCAGAGAGTCCCTCTCTACCTCGAACCCTTGACCCCTGCTAGCAACGTTAGCAGCAAGACCCATAGTCTTTCAAGTCTATGGTCGTCCTATCCAGGCCAACCATAACAAAAGACTAGCATACCTTTCCAAAGACTACCATTGCAGTAGGTCTCTAACATTTCTCATTGACCTCCCTCCAATCCTCGCTGTGGCTTACATGGCCTCACCAACACCCACAACTCCTCACCTGCCCCCTCCTCTCCGTCTGAAGACTTCCTTGACCCCGACGTTCCTATCCAAAATGTCAACGACCCTGATCCTTCCCTCAATCTATCACACCAGCTATCAGCTGCATTAGCTTTCCCTCATACTCCAACACCCCCATCTCCTACCACTCGCCCTACCCATGTAGTATTTGTACCACTGTCACCACCACTGACCACCATGACCACCACCAAACCCACTGAACTTCACCTTGGAACCCCTGAACACTTCGATGGATCCTTTGACAAATCTTGAGCATGGATGAACACCGTCCAGTTCTACCTTGCCATTAACAAAGCAGTCTATGATACCGACGAGAAGAAGATCACCTTCACCCTTTCATACATGATGAAAGGCTTGACCCTTACGTGGGCCTCGACATTCTGAACAAGTTGTATCTCCAGAACTACCATCTCTTTTGGATCTTTTGCCAACTTTGTCTTGGCCTTTGAAACTTCATTCAAGCAAAGAGATGTCACAGGAACCACAGTTGCTTGGTTAACAACTACCAGAATGACCAGGAAATGCGACAGAACCTACTTTCCATTGCTCACTGAATATATATCCACTTTCCAAAACAATGTAGCCCTAGCTGCCATCGCCGACCATAACATATTGATTGGTTATTTTTCTGCTGGCATCCCCCCATCCTTGATGAAACGTATCATGTCAATGAACACTGTCCCTTCCAAGGTGGAAGAATTGTACGCTAAAGCCATCTACTTTCAAATGCAATGGGAACAAGTGGAGGAGATTGCTCAACGAAACCACCAACCTATGAAAGGGACCTACCACTCTTTCTTCAACCCCACTCCTAAAAGCTGGGACCCTGACGCTATGGACGTAGATGTGGTAAAGGTAACCTGGCTAACGCCGGAAGAACGCAAGCAATGCATTGAAAAAGGACTCTGCTTCAGGTGCCATAAGCCAGGATATATCTCAGCAGAGCCTGTCCAACATTCTCCTCCCCGATGAAGAAGATTAGATGCGTCAAACAAGAAAAGGAAGTGGATGAACAACTCCCCTCCCTGAAGGAAATAGAAGATGACAATGAAGACATGGTCAGATGAGTTTCATTCTCAACGGATTTTTAAAATGGGAAGATTCATCAACACAATCTTCCCCTTCTCATAGGACACATGTAACAGTACAAGTATCACCCAAATCTATGCGAATTCCCCTCCAGGTGATCGAACTCATGCACACTATGAAAGTCATTGACACCCACGTCCTTGTTGATAGTGGGGCAGACATCTCCTGCCTCGATTATCAGTTTGCCTGGAAACACCACCTACCTCTGACCAAACTACCGATCCCCGTCCGCATCCAAAATGCCGACCTCTCAGAAAACAAACAAGGACCAATCAAACATACCTGTTGCCTCTTCCTTAATATCAGAGGACTCACTCATGACGTCACCTTCCACATCATGTCGTGTGGGAAGAAGAATATTATCTTAGGACTTCCCTGGTTGAAAGTTGTCAATCCGAAGATAGATTGGCAAGTGAAGACACTTTCCATCGCTGAATCGACCGACCAGTTGAAACTCCTTTACATGCTCTACTTCCGAGATTTGGATTGCCACAACCAGATCTATCAGAAACTCCCTGACCCCTCGGTTCATGAAATGATAGTTCATTGCGTCACTGATCATCATCTCTTCTTGTACCTCCAACACGAAAGTGAGAACCAATTCCTTGAACAAGCCCTAGACAATCGAGCGATCTTCTGCCTTTTACACTGTGGCAATCAATTCATCCCCAACCACTCTCCAATCATTGCCAAACTCACCATGGCTACCGAGTTAGCCGCAGCTGCAGAGAAGTCCAAACCCAAGATCATCCTTCCCCCAGAATACAAATCCTTCACCTCAGTATTCTCCAAAGAAGCCACTGCCTCCCTACCCCCCTCCCGACCTTATGACCACAAGATAAACTTGGATGATACCTTCATCCCAAAGATCGGGAAACTTTATCCATTAACTCCCAACGAAAAGAAAACCACTGAAACATTCATCGACGAGCATCTCGCATCAGGGAAGATACGTCCCTCCAACTCCCCACAAGCCTCCCCCTTTTTCTTTGTCAAAAAGAAAGATGGAGGACTTCGCCCCTGTCAGGATTACCAATACATCAACGAACATACCGTCTGAGATGCTTACCCTCTACCCCTTATTTCCGATCTCATCGATAAACTACAAGGAGCAAAACTCTTCATCAAGTTCAACGTGCAGTGGGGGTACAACAACGTTTGCATCAAAGATGGTCATCAATGGAAGGCTGCGTTCATTACTCACCAGGGACTTTTTGAACCAATAGTTATATTCTTCGGACTTTGCAATTCCCCTGTGACATTCCAATGATTCATGAATGATTCATTCAGAGATATGATAGCGGAAGGATGGTTAGTCATCTATATGGATGATCTTCTCATCTTCTCCCCAGACGAGGCTACCCATACCAAACGAACCAAACAAGTACTCCAACAGATGATGGAATTAGATCTCTATCTGAAACTTGAGAAATGTACTTTTGCTGCTACAGAAGTGGAGTACCTGGGAATGATCGTCCGACCAGGACAACTTGCCATGGACCCTGTCAAATTAGACGGCATTGCAAAATGGCCCATCCCCAAGAAAGTAAAAGACATCAGGTCTTTCTTGGGTTTCGCCAACTTTTACTGCCAATTCATTCCCAAATACTCTAATGTCACACAACCGTTGATAGACCTCACAAAAAAGAATGCTCCTTGGCAATGGAATGATCTTCATGACCACACGTTCTCCACATTGAAAACCCTTTTTCTCTCGAAACCAACCCTTCAACTTCCCGATCCCTCTCGTCCCTTTGCCCTAGCCGCTGACATGTCTAAACACGCGTCAGGTGCCATTCTCCTTCAAACAGATATTAATAGAGATTGGCATCCCTGTTCTTACCTGTCGCAATCCTTCTCCCCGGCTGAACGCAACTACGACATCTACGATCGCGAACTCCTCACGATCATCCGTGCCTTGAAGACATAGTGTCATTATCTTCACAGCTCTTCCTTCCCCATTCAGGTTTTTACCGACCATAAGAACCTAACCTTCTTTCGCTCCCCTCAATGCTTGAATTGTCGCCAAGCCCATTGGCTCCTAGATCTCGTGGACTTCAATCTTTGCCTCACCCATGTCCCTGGCACCCAACTCGCTGGCCCCAACGCTCTCTCCTGCTGTCCTGACCTCCTCCCATCCTCTGACGATGACAATGAGGGAGTTACCCTCCTTCCTCCTTCCTTATTCATCCACATTATCAATTCAGCCCTCTCCTCCTGCATTACCTCTTCCTCCTCTTCTGACCTGCTTGTCCTCCAGGCCTTCCAATCTATGGATGGTTCTATTCCTCCAGCCTTTCATTCTTGCCTTTCCGATTGGCAACACACTGACAGCATCCTTACCTACCAAGGTTGGGTGTACGTTCCCCCTACTGGCGATCTCCGTTGTGACATCCTCCATCGCTGCCATGATCATCCCACTGTGGGCCACCCTGGTTTCCTTATAATGCGCCAATTGGTCGCCACTGACTTTTGGTGGCCCGGCCTTGCTTCCTTTGTATGCACCTTTGTCACGGGATGTGCGACCTGCCAACAAAATAAATCCAACATGCATCCCTCCACCCCTCCTGCCACACCCATCTCTTCATCTTCTCCCCTCCCATTCCGCCAAATTTCCTGTGATCTTATCACCAACCTTCCCCTCTCTTCGGGCTTTGACTCTCTTTTGGTCATGGTGGACCACGGCCTTAGTAAGGGGGTGATTCTTTGCCCCACCAAAAAAACCATCACCGCAGAAGGAATCGCATCCCTTTTTTTCCACAAAGTATTCCTCCATTTTGGTCTATATACAAAGATCATTTCAGATCGAGGACCCCAATTCGCCTCCAAGTTTGCTAAAGAACTAGGACAAATCCTTCAATACGACCTTGTGCTTTCAACTGCCTATTATCCAGACTGATGGAGAAACTGAACGAGTTAATCAAGAGATCGAAACATATCTCCGAATCTTCTGCAGAAATAGACCTACCACTCGGGCAGATTCGATCACTCATGCTAAATTCACCCACAACCACCGCCCTCATTCCGTAACAGGTAAATCCCCATTCTTCCTCATGATGGGATATAAACCCATCGCTCTTCCTGCTATCCTCCCTTCCACCTCCATACCTGCAGTAGAACTCCGACTCAAAGAGTTGATCGCAACATGTGACGAAGCACTAGCAGCCCACAAATTAGCTCAACAAGTAATGGCCTGTTGTATACATAAACCCTTCTCCCCTTTCTCAAAAGAAGATAAGGTTTGGCTCAAAGCCTGTAACCTGAAATGACAGATAACCAACCTGAAATTCGCCCCAAAATGAGAAGGACCCTTCGTTATCATAAAAGTTCTATCTCCTATCACATACGAGCTCAGACTCCCGAAGACGTGGAAGATTCACCCTGTCTTTCATGCTTCTCTCTTATCGCCCTATGGCGAAAACTCCGTTTATGGCCCCAACTTCCCAAAACCACCACCTGACCTTATCAAAGGTGAAGAAGAATATGAAATTGAAAAGATCCTACACCACTGCAGCTCTCTGTCTAACTGTTCCTTCCTGATCTGATGGAAGGGATTCTCTGTGGAAAACAATTCCTGGGAACTGGAACGGAATTTAAAACATTCCAAGTCTGCTCTGGCTGAATATAAAAGAAGGCACCCTTCTGTGTTTCCCTCATAACCTCCTCTTTCCCTTACCACCATGGCAATCGAACTTTCTTCCCCTACACTTCCTTCTCTTACTAGCCCTCCTTCTTCTTGCTCTATGTCATCTCCTTCTTCCTTAGAACCTTCTATTTCTGTCATTGAAGCCGTAACGCGACTCCCTACTCCACATCCTGCCACCATCTTCACCCCTCCTCCCGAGGATGACCTTCCCCCTACATCCTTAGCCTCCACACCATTGGAGGATCTACATCCCGGTGTTCTATCCGTCGACATACCTATCTACGCCCATCGTCTATGGGAACTCCCCACTCAACTCGAACTTGACCTCATGTTGGACCGTCTAAAAGACTCCCGACTGGCCTCTACCCTCGACGCCCATATGGATGTTGGCTCCCCCCTCTATGCCCTCTATAAGATCTTTCTACAGGTAGAACGTCTCGATGCCCTCTACACAGTCAATACTCTCAAGTCGAGTTATGGGCAACCATGGTGTGAAACATCAAAGATAACCTAGAAGGAGAAATTCTCCTGGCACTCCAACAACTGGATATGCTGGAATTCATTGCCGACATAGAACGGTATCTATGGCAAATCGCCCCAAATGTTATACGTCCCCCAACTACCCCTTCCGCTAGTTCTTCTCCACTCGGCTCAGAGGAACAACATCTTATCAAAGCAATGGAAGCTAATTGGCGAGGTCATGACGGGACAGTTCCCTTAACCCCATCTCACCCCCATTATCATGAAGCATGCTTCACCTGTTGCCGTCTCGGACACGTACGGGTTAATTGCAGATACTATCAATGCCCTACCTGTCTCGAATGGGCCCCAAATCATATGCAGGGGAGATGCCCTCGCAACTGAACTCATGCTTGTTGGACCTCTACTACATCCTCCCTCTCCTCCCACTCTCCACCCTCACCAACTCCTTTACCGGTACTTCAACACTCTCATGGAGCAGGACCCCTACGTTGTCGCACTGCTCGAATTCATTGTCCTGCCCCTTGCCATCGTACCCATCCTGTTACCCACATTGACAACCACAACCTTGACCTTGCATGGGACAAGGCGGCATATGCCAATACTTCAGGCTTGCCGGAACCTGACTATGGAGGATTCAATTAGGTGATTACGGGGTATTCACCATAACCGGGGGGTAATGTTACAATTCCTTGTTACCTGTTGCCAACATATGCTTTTTCCTTGACTCCCTTTATTTCTCATGATTATCAGCATTGTTGGGCTGCGCGTGATAATACTTGTACTTTTATACCATTTGACCTACCCTTATGTCTCCCTTTTCAGTTCTCCATTCCCGCGCCATTCTAGTATATAAACTTAGCACCTAGCACCTTTTGTTCCTCACGCTAGTCTTACTTAAACCACAACTATCTCTTGTGACTCCTAGCATGACCCTGGAACTCTATAAGTCTTCATCCTACTTAGAGTGGACGCTTGACTCCTTGACCTTGAAACCCTCTAGAGTTCCTAGAGGTAACGTCCTTCATTAGAGAGTCCCTCTCTACCTTGAACCCTTGATCCCTGCTAGTAATGTTAGCAGCAAGACCCATAGTCTTTCAAGTCTATGGTCATCCTATCCAGGCCAACCGTAACAGATAGATTGCTTTATGTTCATCCCACCACTTTAATAGATCAGTAACATGTTCAATGTCAGAGGTTAAGTATTGATCAATTTCCAACTGGTAATCAGCATGCTTTGGTGGTGCAAGGGCAGAAAGATCATCAAAAATGTTCTTGGGCCCAGGGTTTGTTTGAGTTATAGAAAAGTATCTATATGAGGAGATGTACCTTTTTTTTTTTGAGGAGGGATCTTCATTCCTGTTGACCATGTCTGATATGGCTTTGCATGATCTGAGTTGCTGATATCTTTGTGTGAACATGTCCCACACAAGGTTCTCAGCTGTGTTTACCCACTCATGCAACCAATTGACATTTTGAAAATATAGTAGCTTGTGACAAGGGTGCAACACTATTTTTCAAAGTGAACT